>KN817682.1:0-63402 GCA_000827495.1 Hypholoma sublateritium FD-334 SS-4 | reverse complement strand
GCTTTTGTGCTGCTTGCGGCTGGAAGACGTCGCCGGGCCGGGAATACACCTCTGGCGTGCCTTGGCGCAGATATAGCACGCTGTTGGCACCTTGTTGCGCTTCTTCTTGGACGATCCGTCCGCATCGTTGAGCACAGTTGCCTGTTGAAGGCAAGGCTCGCCCATCGCCAGGCACCGCTTGCACGCCGGCGTGTACGGAATGTTGGTGCAGACGATTTCTGCCCGTTCTGTTTCCGTTCGCCGGCGCTTGGTGTCCTTGACGGCCTTTGTGGTGGGCGYGGGGCTATCCTTCTCGCCGTCGTCCCCTCCGCTTTCCCGTTCGTGGTCCGTAACCCATTCATCGTCGTCTCGGCGCTTTCTTTTCCTGCGGCCCTCCGGGTCTTCCTCCTCCATATCGACGTCGTCTTCCTCCCTGTCGATGTCGCGGAAGCGTGGCACGCCTTCCTCCCCTTTGCGCCCCTTGGACCCGCTGCCATCCGCCGTCGATCTCGACATTCCCGCTACAGCCGCTCCGCTGGTCGGCTGGTGTTCCTTATGCCCGCGTCTTTGCTCATCCTCCGGACTGATGGACATGCGGTCCATGTCGGCTGTTAAGTCTGCATCCCGCCCGCGGGGGGGCGGCGGCAGCGGCTGTGCAGCGGACGGGGCTCCTCCTGCCAAAGGTGGGTTTGCGAATGCAATTTTGCGCCAGTACTGTTCGAGCTGGGCGAGTTCGGATGCGTAGAACGCCGGCGCGAGCTGTWTATTCTTCCGTGCGACCGAATACCGTGCGCAGTATCCCCAAAGGTACGCAGGGATTGATCTGCGCAGCGTGGGGTACTCGGGATGCTTCAAAATTGTTTCCTGCACGCTGTCAGTCCGCCGCTGAATTGCATGGAGACAAGCGTTACTCACTAGGTCGGCACRATGGTTGGTCGTTACTTGCTCTAAGTTCCCTGCGCGCACAGCCTGCTGAAAGACTTGATCGAGGTGGCGTACGAGGGAGGCCACCTGCGCAGCTGTGGGGACGGGCATAACAGTAGCCATGGAGTGGAAGCGGAGCGGCGGATGGCGCGGCAGTAAGAAATAGGTGGACAAGGAGATATCGGCATCAATCAATCAAAGAAATCAACGAACCAGCACGTGACGTACAAACAGCACCAATTATTGTTAAATATAGATTACACAGATAATYGGGTTTGGTAGATTACAATCTCTACCAACAACTATTATGTCCTCTGCTAAATCAACTGTGCCAAAGCCTGCTCGTATCCCTGAGGGGTTTGCTGAGGGAACAATGGGCGCCGAGAACAGCAAATACGTCATGGCRCACTACATGGTCCCCGCCTACGAACATAGCCTGCTTGTGGAAGACATTCGTAATCCCGCTAGCGCYGAGGGTACGTCAGCAGACGAAGCATCTCCGTACGTCRAAAGGGATGGACAATTCATGAACATACCCAATGACCAGGTAGGAATTATTCCTTTTTTGTACCTGACATATCTTATATTTTCCTCAGCCCTTGACAAGCAAGGAGTTTCTAATCATTCACCGCTGGGTCCAGGCCATCCAACGCCGGGACAACGTCTCATATCTGCAAGCCTGTAATCGCCTATACGGGGAACAATTCGAACGCCTTAAAGCCGCCGACGAGGAGGAAAAAGCCTGGCGCAATTTGTATGCTAGCGCCAAGTTATCYCTTAAAAGTGCTGAGGATCTCGTCAAGGAGGATAAGTAGATAGTTTGTTTTGCATGTACGCATTTGTTTTCCCGTCCAATTGTAATCCCGCGTGCACTGGATCCCCCAAYGTGCGTCGAGTATTCCCGTACCGCCGTGTTTCGGCCGTTACRGCCGCTCATTATAATTTATTCCCGTTGACTGAGTGCTGTCCGAGTACCAGGATGTACGCACCCTGTATACACTTACCATTTTTATTTTCCAGAAATGATCCAGCGATAAGGCAGCAGGGCGCATATCAATTTGATATGGTGTCTGGACAGATAGGTGGGCCAGTGTATTAAATTGAATCGTATTCCCGGCGTTGCCTGCGCAGCGGCATGCAGATTTTTACGGTCCCCGCATATCTCGTTTACCCATATTCCCGCCCCATGGCGGGAATGCCCCGCAGGGAATAACGAACAGGGAATACCGATACAGTCTTCCAGCCATCCGCATTGCCGTGCGCACAATACAGGTAAAATGTCTGCGCCCTCCCATGTATGTTCATTGTTCACCCAAGCTCTTCATTGCATCTGCTCATTGTATGGGACCCTACTTCCTAGTCGTCAATAATAGTTGGAAATGTAATTATTTGGCCGTGTATATAATTTGCGGTGCTAGGGACACGGCTACACTATTTCCGTCACCAAATGTTAATGCCGCTTGAGAATCCGGGCGTTTCTATTCGCCGTCCAATATATTTGCGGTATTAAATGATATTTTACCGGCAATACCGCATTTGTACTCCCGCACTGCTTTCTATATCACATTCATACCTCTGGYGCACTGTTGAAGCAGTAAGTGTATGTCGGGCAGCTTTCCAGCGACCTGCACAGTATTTATATCYRTACGCCTCCGCGGTCAATGCCGCTCCRTTCCGCAGCCCCTGCCAGATTCCGCTGCCATAATACATGACTATGGATGAGTGTGCCATATCCAATGCATATAAAATCGCTCGTGACATTGGTGGGCTACAAACAAAGAGCTGTGTTGACTTTCTAAATATTTTGAGGTGGATTTTACTGTTTGGCCGCGGGCGGGCTACCGGGAGTAATTGATTGGTGTCCCCGCTATATCAGAGTCACGGCGCAAATATATTGCCGCATGCATTACGCTACAGCCGGCACTCAAATCTGACTATTCAGCRAATTCGCGGACCCTTATGATATGGTTACACCTGCGTTGCCTGATTTGGTAGCGGCCATTCGCTGGCTCAGCGGGCCCGCTGAACCCATATTATAAGGCTACACTGTAGCCGTTCGCTCGACCTTATCATATGCCACACTCTGACATGGCTACCTGCGGCGTCCTCGTGGAACTCATTGATAGCGTAGGCGTTGTTGGCGTCGTCGAACCCTCCGTCACCTTCGCCCGCAGCACTAACACCTCCTTTCCTTGCAGGGGAATGACCGGAAGTACGTGGTACTGACAAGGTTCCCGGGCTGCCCATGTCAGATGCGCCGTTCTCTCTGGCGTCACGGTGTCAATGATGGCGGTCGTATGTGGCTGGTTATTTCGGGTGCGTCGCGCTGACTATGTTGGGTGTTGCGTGTGTATTAACCCCGCGCTTTCCTTTAGCAGGTAAATGGCAGGCGCAGAGGGAAATCGCACGCTGGCGTTACGGAGCTTAAGTCTGTGGACGTCGCTGGTGCATCTTCCCGCCCGAGATGTGCTGCCGCATCTGCCCGCTCCAAGCAGCCCACGGAATCCATCCCCGCGTCGACTAGCACGCCGTCAGCTCTGCACGCCCGAGCTATTGCGTGGCACGCGTCTCGACATCTGGGACATTGCTGGCGCGTCTGCGCGCCCGGAGAATCCACAAGGCCGACTGCCGCGGCTACCGGACGCGTCTGTATTTAACGATTTTTCGAAGTCGATCGTTCGTGAAGTTTCGGCCTAGTACGCCACACGCATGGACCTCGATAAATAGCTACAACCTTTCATTTGTAAAGCTCCTGCAAATGTACAGTGAACTCGGGCGGGCGGGTAGCCGATTTGAGAGCAATAACACCTATGGAAAAGATGCAATACTGGTGTATATGATACAAGACCTTATACTATGAAAAATGGGATACCTTGTGTATGTGATATGTAAATAAATCCTAATGACATCCGATATTCCAGCCACATTTGAGCTGTTTCTGTATCTACAAAATTCATGGAACTTGGCGGTAATACCTGAGTCGACATCAAGTCGACATCTCATTTGGCAGCTGATATACACCCTTTGTCCAATCTGATAAGCGCGTTCAATAAAATATTGGAAACGCTCCGCATGCCACCCTAATTTTATGCTTAACACACCTGTTGACCAGCTGTTTTATAATTTATTTTTCCATCTGGCTGATAGCTTTTTTGCAGCCTGACAAGCGCGTGTCATAAAATATTTAGAATAGTCTTTACACTACACACTTTTTACGTTCGTACATATGCTGACCAGCTAATCCGACATCAAATTTTGCAGCTGATATATAGCTGGCTCTGGCCCCTACTCACGTGCGTTGCTATATTCACCTAATGAATTTTTCAAACGTGACCTCTAGATACTGTACATTTGGCGGTGTAAGGAGGCTGAAGCGCTGAGGTAGCGGCTGTCGGCGGACCGGAGCCCGGGAAAGTGTGACGATGTCTGTGACGAGATCACGATTGCGTGGATGTGGTCGCCTCTTTGTGATCTCTGTCGAGTCCAGCGCAACCAGAGCCGCCGCCACTCCGCCCACGCTTTGACCGCCGTCCCTTCATGTTTGTCTAGAAATGTCCCCATCCGCACCCCCACCAACGCCGCAGGAGATCCTGCGCAAGCTCTCTGTGCACTCTGTCTCCAGGTCCAAGGTGCGCACGTCCCCTGATCGCCGCCGCGCTCGAGCTCACCGCCACCCACAGACCACACACTCCAACAACCCTGTCTCGGGCACCGAATCGGATTCGGATTCGGTCTTGACGCAGGATATTGCTATCCCCAGCTCGTCGCACCAGGGGGGCCCCGCGCACGCCGGGACCTCGTCATCGCAACCCCCGCTCTCGTCGATCGCGGAGCGCCGATCAGACAGCGGCGAGGACACGGAGGACGAAGACGTCGTCGAGGGCGGGTGGAAGACCGCCGCCGTGCGCACGAAGCCGCGCAACTCTGCTGACGAGTCTGTCATCAAGGCCGGCTACCTCTGGAAGAAGGGCGAGCGGCGAAAGGTGTGTCACCCCTTTGGTCTCCGCGCGCGCTGCTGCTGATTGTAATTGTAGACCTGGAAGAAACGCTGGTTTGTTCTGCGCCCGGCACACATCGCGTACTACAAGAGCTCCGCGGAGTACCAGCTCCTGCGCCTGCTCGAGCTGTCCGACGTGCACTCATGCACGCAGGTTAATCTGAAGCGCCACGAGAACACGTTTGGGCTCATCTCGCCCGTACGCACATTCTATCTGCAGGCCGCAACGCCGCAGGAGGTGCAGAACTGGGTTAAGGCGATCGAGGACGCGCGCGAGGCGCTGCTAGCGACGTCGACGCGCACGTCCGCGTCCACGCCGATCCCGATCCCTCGCCCGCGCATCGTCGACAGCGGGCCCATCCCGCCACCGCTATCGGCGTCGCCGAACCAGCAGTCGTACGGCGTGACATCGTCCGACTCGGAGGACGCGGGCGGCTCGCAGGGCTACCCCGCCATGTCGCCGACGCAGACTGGGTTTGCTCTATCGCCTGGAAAGGCGGCGCCGACAGCGCTGAAGGACCCCGCGAAAACAATCCTCTCAGGATACCTCATGAAATGCGGCTCGAAACGGCGTAACTGGCGCAAACGCTGGTTCGTACTTACCGGTGAAAAGCTGCTCTATTCTGGGAGCCACATGGTATGTCATTCTCCCGTCTTCGTCGTGTGCAAGCGCTCGGGTGGGGCCGTGGGTGGGCGCTCATGGATGGATGGGCGCCGCCCCTGGAATGTGAAGTGATGTGATGTGATGGAGCGCTAACGCGCTGGGCTATTTCAGGACACGAAGCCACACCGCCAGTTCCCGTTCAACGACATCCTCGACGCGCTCGAGTTCGACATCCCGACGTATATGCATCGCCAACCGCCGACGCCTACAGCCGCCGTGCCACCACACGCCCCCTCGGGCAGCGAGGCGCACGGCGACGAGGGTGCGAATGCGCATACGTTCAAGATCGTGACGACGAAGCGCACGCTGCTCGTCTGCGCGCCGACGGAGGACGACGAGATCAAGTGGCTCGGTGCGATCCGCGCGCTGATCCTGCGTCGCACGGAAGCGGGGCAAGTTCCCGGGAAGGCGAGCGGCAAGTCGCCTGCGCACTCGCCGCGCGAGGCGGGCGCGAGCGCATATGCGCCGCAGGTGCAGCAGCAAAATCAACAACAACAGCAGCAGTCCCAAGCGCGGAGCCAGCAGTTGCCGCCTCCCGTGGGGATGGCAGCGACGGCGACGGCGGGTTCGAGCTCAAGCGTGGGCGGGATCAAGGCCAAGGTGCGGCGGCTCTCCGCGGCGGGGTCGATTGGCCACGGACACGAGTTGCGTGCGTCGTAGTGCGCGCCTGAATAGAACTCGCGGCCGGAGCGCGCGTGCCACCGGCCCGCGCCCATGCTAAGCGCCCATCCCACCACTTCGCTTCGCTGGCTGTCTGCCACCCGGGTTCTGCGCTGGCCTGTCTGTCTGTGCCGTACCATCGGACGTCCCACCCCTCCCTCCGTTCTCCTCGCTGGTTATGTACGTGTATGCGCGAGTACTTATGCAACTTCGGTGTCTGTTCGTGTTCTACTCCTATTACTCTACCCTATTCTATCCACGCGTCATTCTGTCTGTCTGTCTGTCGATCCTATTATGCGCGGCGCACTCGCCACGCTGGCTGCGCTTCTGGCCGCTATGTTCGCGCTTGTCTTTCCGGACCCAGTCGCCCGGCGCGTGCTGAGCGCTAAGGGGCGGCGGGTGCATATATTTGTTTGTGTATTATACTCTATTTAATATCCGGTCTGGATGGAGCGAGGATATATAAAATAACAGTCCTTCGTATGTGGCTGGTTGCGCGTTGCGTTCGCCGAGTTAGCATCGCCTTAGCCCACGCTCAGAAATGCGGAGTTCGTCAGAAGTGTGAGAGTGCTCGAGATAAAATTTCATCACCACAAGCCGTTCTCAGGGAACATTCCTCCAGCCGCTTGGAAGACTGATGTCCCCACAGACGAGGGAGTGGAACAGATACGCACACTGCCCATAAATCCGCAATGACATCGGCTGGCTTGCCCAGCGAGCGAGGGACGTCCAGGCCGGCCTGCGCCTTGCCTCAGTCGGGGCTAAAAAGCAAAGTTTGTACATGTTGTTGTGCAGGTATCACTGACGGCGTCAGCGGATCGCGCGGACGCACAGCCCGCGCGCAGTGGACCATCCATCATATTTAGAATTAGAATTAGAAGACGTGATTGGCAAGGGAGTCATCGACAGCGACAGCGTTGATCGACGGGTGGCCCGTCAGGTCGGTGCTGGGCGCGCGTGCACGGTGTCAGGTCATTTTTATGTCTGGGACGGGCGAGCCCAGAGGGATCAGGAAATTTTAGATGCATGGAGAGGAGGTATGTGCGGAGGTGATGCCGACATATGGGTAGTGGGTATGCAGGCTATTTTGCGCGCTTGTGGGAGGGACTGGCGTGGCGTGTCGTGTCCGCGCGCGTCTCCTGCCGGGGTGTGCGGTGTGCTCTTCGCGCTGTATGCGCTGTTATTTTTGTGGAGTACGATCGCCGGGCGCTAGCGGCGGTCAGTCTCGGGGTGAGTGCGTATGTGCAGCGCTCGCATTTTACCTTGATACTAATTTAATATGATGTGGTTTCTCAAAAATGGCGGTGCGCTAGCATATGGCGCATCGCGACTTATCCCAGGCGTTGCATGATTATGCCACAGGGATTACACGCTCAGATATTTCCCCCCGCCACCCTGCGCCTGCTTCCCGAGCCCCGGGTGCATTTTCTGTCCCCTGCGACCGTGACGCAGCGACGATCCGGGGAGATCAAAGACGCGGGGGGGGGGGCGGATGTCACGGTATGGAGACTTCGCGATGGGGGATGGCTGATCCAGTATTGACACAATCGCCATTTCATTTGTCTTGCTCTGGGTATGTCACCCAGCTATGATATCTGATTTTCTGTTGATCATGTCATGTCCATGCGGGGGCGTGGCTAATATCTATCGTGTCCCCCGGAATACGAGGTGCGCTGGTGTCGCTGAGCGCAGGTCTCGGTGTTGTCATGTGTAGCACATTTCCTGTTTTATGTAAAATAAACGTAATGCGTAGGGGGTTATGTGTAAGTAGTGTACTCTGCTCTTATGAGCCTATTGCGTCGCCCAGCCGTGCGTCGACAAGGCGGGCCGGCATGGGTCGGTGTATTTATGTAGTGCATTCTAGCTCGATATGATTCTGATATGTTACGGCTTCTGGAGAAGGAGGGCGTCGGAAAATAGACATATTCATCGCAATTTATCTTGCATGACTGTAGCACTAGTCACCCATGCAGTATATTACCTCTCGACATCCTGCGCTGACACCTACTTCTTGAGCCCCGACGCCGCCACGGAACCGGGACGGCGGAGGACGGGGGTGTCCATCATCAGATGCGCGGACCTGGGAATGCGCGGTGCCACTGATCCAGTATCGACACAATCGCCATTTGTCCTTTCATACGGGCATCTGATGCTGTCGCGTTACGTCCACGCGACAGCGTGTCTATAGTATAATATCACCATCGACGAGGTGCTTGTACCACTTGTGCCGTGGATTCTAGTCCAAATGCAACGTGACTTTGATATGATAACACACGGCTTCTGGAAAAGGATGCAGAGGCATCGGAAGTACCGATGTGTGTGCATCGCGACGCATCCCAGGCGTTACATGGTTATAGCGCTAGTTACATATCCCATTTCTCGTCTCTCCACTAGCGTTTCGGCGACGGCGTGCTGTGCCATGGGCGACCGTGACGCCTGGACCGCAGGCACCTCCGAGTCCGTCGAGCGGAAGCTGACGATGACGACGAGGGTGAGGCACCGAGGCACGGAACACCACCGCCCTGCCTGCCCCAGGGACAGAAATACCACGGGTGATTGACACACAGAGAGAGTCTTCGATCTGCTTCAGCACATACAGCGGGCGTGCGTGCGCGGTGTCATTTCGTGCATATCAGCCCGGGACATCAGCGGAACGGAGGCTGCGGGGGCGTTCAGCGCTGGATGGGTCTACAGACCACCCCGCTGGGAATGTCTGGGGGTTGTTTGGCTGGATGGATCAAGAGCCGGGAGACTAGTGGACAGGGCGGGCGGGTGCACGCCAGAGTGCCAGTACCACGCGCATCCTTCCATTCGGGCTGTTGTCTCGAAAAAGGCGGCCGGGCGGCGGAAGCGAGTGGCGGGAGAACGCGATGGGTGACGTCGCATCGGTGTGGCATGGTTATTGTTGGAGCGGGGGGGGGGGGGGCTAGCCGTGCTTCTAGCAGATGGCAAAGCAGTGTGTCGATACTAGTAGCCATAGATGCGTAGGTACTAGGCGTGTAATAGCGTTGTGTGATGTGATAGAAGGCGGCAGAGGCAGAATCTATCCAGGCGCGCGGGGTGTCTGTTTAGATTTGGATTTTGGGTTGGCGGGAGGGCGTGCGCGGCGGATCGGGCGCGGGGGTGGGTGCCGTTACGTGTTGTCCGTCCCGCTTCGGCGCGCGGCGGCGGGATAAGCTTTCGCTGGGAAAATATGCCGAAAAAAGGCAGACGGAGAACATTCAGCAGGCAGGGAGGCGAGCAGAGGGCCCCGGCGGAGCGAGAGCGCGTCGGAGGGGCCCCGGAGATGACTGCCTGACAGTGCGATCCGTCAGGTGGATCAGTCGACCCACCGCCAATCGTGGACGGCTCATCGCCTTCGTTGCGCATCAGAGATAGGCGACGCAGCGGGTGGGGAGGGGCGGGCAGAGAAAATGGTGGGTGAGTAACCCGTCGTGATTCTGCGGGCGTGGATCATGCAGCATAGATCACGTCGGAAAGTTAATCGCGGGAAGACGTGGGGTGCCAGTGGGTGGTGCGGGGGCTGCGCTGCGCTGTGTCGAGTTCATTTGCGCGCGCACTGGGCGCAGGCGGTGAAGGCGCGGCGCCTACGTACGCGGGTCGTATGTTTGTCGGCCCCGCGCCGGGCAGCCACCGTCAGTGGCACGCCGCGGGGTATTCTTGGCTCTGGCCAAGCTCTGGCACGATCTGCGACATATCAAGTTAGTGCAGACTGCGAATGAATGCGCGTCCCAAAATAATAGACGTCCTGGGAAGCGGTGCGGGGAGGACGCGCTGTCGGAGGAGTTGTGCGAGCGACGCGTGCCACCGCGAGCGCTATTCCTGGCGCGCAGAGGGGGTTCCGCGCCCGCTGTACGATGTGCAAGCGCGCTCGCGCCCCAGTATTCCGCGCGCTGCGGATGGGACTGCGCCTGTCCTGGGGAGTTCCTGCAGGGCCCCGCGTGGCGGGCGGAGGCCGCGGTACCAGCGAAGGTGTGCGCCTATTTTTACCGGCTAACATGAGGAGCAAGGGACCCCGGGGACTGGGCGCGGGGAATGCCGAAAATGCGGAGGGGGGTTGCTGGAATCTGGTCACAGTCACGGCTGTTGATCTTCTCTTCCACTTCTTCGTGCACTTATAAAACGATGGCCCTTTCTTGTGCTTTCCCTGCCTAAGATCGTCTTAGCCCTCACAGCCTCCCTCTGCTATTCCACCGCTCTCAATCTGTTGTCTTTGTACTCCCCTCACTCGTCCTCATTCCCAGAGGCCAGCTATCCCACTAGCCCCATGCCTCCAGTTCCCTCCTCTATGAAAGATGCCCCCCGCCTGGGCAAAAAGGTCGGCATCATGCAGAAGCCCAAAGGTGCTGTGCGCGCCAAATCGGGCTGCTACACTTGTCGAATCCGGCGCAAGGTCCGTCCCCCAGTTTTCTTCATGCTGCGCTGCTGATCCCACGCCCACCCACCAAGAAATGCGACGAAAAGCGCTTGCACGGCTACGAGGACGGCCCCTGCGAGACGTGCGCCCGTTTGAAGCTCGAGTGCCTCGGCTTTGGCGCCAAGCGCCCCGAATGGCTTCGGGTGCGTGAATATGCCCCCCCTCATCCCTGCTCATCTCACATCGCCGTGCTGACTGCCTCGTGCAGGAAAACTCCCGCGTCTCTCTAATCCGCGATCGCATCAAGGCCCATCTGGCCGCGCAGGGTATGATCAAGGGCCACGCTGGCTCAGGCTCACGCTCTATTGTTCATGAAGAGTTCTTGCGGCTGAGTGACCCTCGAGACGATGATACGATGTATCACACAGGCGGGTCGTCGTCGTCGACGGATGGCAGCCCTGATAGGGCACAATCCGTCGACTCCAACGATCCGTACGGTGTGGTACCGAGGCTGGTCCCGGTGACGTCCTCCATGAGAGGGTACGACGACTATGACTATCTTCGCCATGGTCCGTCCCCATCCCCTAATGCGGAGGAACTTGAATTTATGCAGAAATATTTTGAATTGTAGATATGCACTCTCGGTCACACTCTCCTGCTGCTGGGTCCTCGGTATATGACTACCAGCCTGCCGAATTCCCTCTTGTACCATACCAGTCTAACTACCCAAGTGAGGACTATCATATTCTGTATTGTTAAAATGTAGTACTCAATCTATATCTATATCTTGCTTTCTTTCCAGTCCCCACTCCAGCAACCAGGAGCTCGTTCTCAAGATTTTACCATGAACAAGTCCAAGAACCGCTCTATATCATCGAAGACCTGGAATTCACCCCCGATTCCGTGCACCACTTCTACCCATCAGAGCAATTCCCGCCAGAGTTCCTCAACACGTGCATGCGCGAGTACGTCAACAACGTCGTCCGCATCCAGTACCTCCTCGGCGACCGTAACGTGCTCCCCAACATGATCTGGGACTCGATCCAGCACCACCCCGACTCGCACGAGGCCGTCAACCTCCTCGCCCGCGCATACTATGGCCGCCAAAGCAGCCCCTCCTTCTCCATGCTCCAGAGCACCGACGTGCAGACGACGATTAGCGCGCTGCTCGCATCGCTCCAGAGCAAGGGCAGGTACCACTTCTCCGCGGACGACGCGATGGCCGCGCTCCACGTCGTCTCGCTCTTCCTCTTCGAGGGCGGCCAGGGCCGCTGGGAGGAATTCCTCGCGTTTGCCGCAGCGTACGTGCGCGCGGTGCTCGACAACCCCACCTTCCGCGGGGGCCCGGCCGACGCGCTCGAGTGCGCCTCCGCGAAGGACCAGTTCGTCGTCAAGACGACGATATGGTTCGACGTCCTCGCCGCGATCACGACGCGCCGCCCGCCGCTCCTCCTGCAGTACACGCGCGCGCTGTTCAACCCGAACATGAGCTGGGTCGGCGCGCCGCCGCGCTACTCGATGCTCTCGCCGATGGGCTGCGAGAACCGCGTCGTGTGGGCGCTCGCGGAGACGGCGACGCTCGCGGAGTGGAAGAGGGACCAGGAGACGGCGGGCACGCTCTCGATGCGCGCGCTCCTCCAGCGCACGGAGGCCATCGACGCACATCTGCACCCGCCGCTGCGCCCCGCGCCCGCGCCGGCCGACGCGGACGCGTGCGCGCGCGCGGCGGCGGCGGAGATCTTCCGCACGTCCGCGCGCCTCTTCCTGCGCTCCGTCGAGAGCGGGCCGTTCCCGCACGTCCGCGACGTGCACGACGCCGCGTGCGAGACGTTCACGTCGATCGTCGACCTGCCCGCGGCGGCGGTCGCCGCTGCGCGCCAGCAGACGCGCGGGACGGTGGTGCGCAGCACGGTGTTCGGGATCTTCATCTGCGGGAGCCTGACGGAGGACCTGCCGCGGCGCGAGGCGCTGAAGACGCAGCTGCTGCTGCACGCGGGGCAGGAGGGCGTCGGGAACTGCGCGGCGGTGTCGGCGCTGCTCGACCTGCTGTGGGCGGAGCGCGATAGCGGGGAGCGGAATGCGCCGGTGCGCTGGCGCGAGCGGCTTGCGGAGGCGCATATCCTGCTCGTGTAGCGGGTGCTGCCCGCGCGAGGGGCGGCGCCGTGCGGAGGGTGTCTCGGACGGCTTGGCTTATGTATTGTTTCCTTTTCTCTTTTTCTATTCTATTCTCTTTCTTTTTTTTTTCTGCATCGCTCAATCATACATACACCCATACATACATACATACATTGCATCCCAGTGCCCCGCGCGCCCTCATGGTCCATCGTCTCCCCCCCACCCGCGCCGCGGCGGCACTCCACTTAGCCCTCGTCGCGCTGACTTACTTACTACCTTAGCTATATGTACCTGGTACCCGATCGTCGTCTCGCATTATATATGTTGGCAGCGCCCTGTATCTCTAATCTTACCTCGATGAGCTGCACTGCGCCAGTGCGAGCCAGGTATGACATTGACGGACGGGGGATCCATTAAGGTGCCTGCCAATGGCGAGGCTGCATCGCGATTGGCGATCAGGTGTGAAAGCAAGGAAGCACTGAAGGAAGCAGAGATGGGACGGGGGGAGGAGAGGTGTATGTGAAACGAGGACAGAAAAATATTTTGGGGCTGTGGCAACTTGCGAATATGGTATAAGTGCAAGCAGGCTGTGGGCCCGCGTGGGTGACTGCATGACTGGATATGTCGATGGGTTTGTCGGCGAGCCACTGCATCAGAGTCGGGCACAGCCGTGCATCATCATGCAGGATTGTCGACTGTATGTATTTGATCAGGCGCTAATAATACGGGTCGTTGTACGCCAGGAAATTGAATAAGGACACTGGATTTACCCCGTCTTTCAAGGCATCAGTCAGGCGCTAATAATATGGCTCGTTGAACACAAGGAAACTGAATGAGGACAACTGGATTTACCCCGCTATTGGCATCAGGCGGGATAGATAGGAGCTTGGGAATCAGGATTCGATGCGCTATGTATGTGCGGATGAGCTTAGTTATGTGCGTTGTACTCTAATTATGCGACCGGGCGTGATATCAGCGACGCATCAGATGGCACGCGTGCCACCGATACGCTTACGCCGCTACTTGGCTCGGTCGGCGCGCGCTTTGTGGGCCCGCCGTTGATTCATTCGTGGTGATGCGGAGACGACATACAAGTTTGATCGACGGACTATGTATTGGGTGGGGGACAAGGCGCGCCATATTCGATGCACTTGGGAGGGAGTCGCGCACGATCAATGTTTGAACTTTGTTGCTGCACGATGCAGATGGATGGCGCCCCAGGCGATGGCGCCCGCGCGATTAGATTGCGCGGCGGATCGCTGGCGCCGTCGTCGCGCTGATCTTTGCTGCATTTGGGCATGCAGTCGCCTTTACAGACGCATAGTGCATAGTGAGATCGGCTGGGACGCTAGTGCATCAAGACGCTAGTGGGCCGGCGGCACATCGCCCCCAAGCACATACACGGCGGGCACTATGCGCTTGCGTTGGGGAATGGCAAGCCGTGGATGCGCGTCGAGGCGGCAGGGCGCACGGGTCGCATGGATCTGCAGAGGTTTAATAAACTATTATATTGGGCTGCAGACTGCGCCGTTGTCGCAGCTTCTGCGTGCGTGCGCATTGCGGGCTGCATATCTGAATCAGACCCGTATATTGCGATTAGATGTATATGTCGCGTACGCTGGCGCGTGATAGCCAGAAGTTGCGCGTACGCGGTGGCGGTGGCTGGCGCCCCTGCACCTATGACGCACTGCGCGTCGGCGTCGAGAAACAGCCCAGCAACGCGCGACAGGCGTCCGTCTGCCATGCCACTGTCCGCCCCATCTAGTACATGATTATTCGCTCGCATTTTGGGCCCCGCCAAGTTCCCGTATGTAAGCGCCCCCGGGGCGGCGGGTGATCCCATCTTTCACGTGCCCGCGGCCGGATTGGGCGTGCAGGCACATTAGGCCAGATGCGGCCTGGCACATGGGAATGCGATCTCGCTGGATTCCACGCTCGGGGAATCGCAGATCGCAATCTGCGGGTGCGTCGCAGATTGGATAAGCACGCGCAGGGGTGCGTGCGCCGCGCCTGTGCGCTGGGCCTGCACGCGCACGCGCTGGCGCGCAGACGGCGCGGCGTTGCGCTTGATTGGGGGGGCGTATGTGCGCGCGCGCGTGCGCAGGGGTCGGTGGATGGCGAGGGCCGTTGGGGGCACGGAGTCCGACGAGGATGGAGAATTTGAATCTGCCGAGGCCCGTGCCGGGCTGGATACCTCCACCGCGCCTCCCTGTGTGTTCCCAAGTTTAGGTGGTATGCAGATTCCCTGGAAACAGACGATCAACAGTTGCCCGCCAGATCTATCTGCTGCTAGATTTTCCCTAAGTACATAATCGTCCGTGCTGCAATTTACTGTTTACGCCCTGTCCCTCTCCGGTGTTTTATACTTAACACATACTCCACGTCGCCTGGCATCGCTATGGCCTACAGAAGCCACACCGCCTCCCCCGCAGGGAGCGCATCGCCCTCTTCATCCTCCTCCACCAACGCCTCCCCATACATCGGCACCTCGCCCCTCGACAACATGCTCAGCCACGACGACGCCGACTCAGCATACAGCAGTGCCCAGGGCACCCCCAACCACTCAACAACAAGCCTCCCCAGGTCTCTCAGCGCAGGCAAGGGGGGCTGCTGGACATGCCGCGTGCGCCGCAAGGTCCGTCCCCGCACGCGCGGCCCGCTGCGCAGCGCTAACTTCCCCACAGAAATGCGACGAGCAGCGCGAGGGCGACTCGTGCCGCACATGCAAGCGCCTCACAATCAAGTGCCTCGGCTGGGGCGCGAAGCGGCCGGACTGGATGCGGGTGAGCACCGCGCGCTGCGCTGCTGGGTGGGGGGCATGGTGAGCTGACGGCGCGCGCAGGACAAGAAGAACGTCGATGCGTACAAGGCGAGCATCAAGGCGCAGCTCTCGAGCAAGGGCCTCATCCGCGGGCAGCCGCGCCACAACCCGCTGCAGATCTCCGCGCACCGCTCGCTCTCGGGCGGCGGGCGGCACGCCTCGCTCAGTGCGCACGGCGGCATGCACGGGCACGGCCGCTACGACGCGTACGCGCGCACGCTCGACCAGGGATATGGCCCGAGCGCGCACGAGCTGCTGATGTCCGCGCAGCCCGGTGAGTTCCCAGGTGCACTTTGTATAAATGGGGGACTGACACGCACCTTTCTCTTTCTCCTCTGTTAGGAGCCACCAACGCGGGATTCGAGCACCTCACGCGCAGCCTCGAGGCCTTCAATCCCGAGACGAGCTTCCATTACAGCCAACCCCTTTCGACCATGCCATACCACCAGACGCTCGAGCCCGACCAGTTTGGGCTCATGCCCGCGCCCGCAGACGCACTCACCTTCGACCACGCCGCGCAGTACAATTTCCCCGCCGGCCAGTCTGGCGGCCAGTCCGAGCTCGTTATGCATTATTTTGAGAACGTGCGGAAGGTACAGCCCTTCTGTGCGGGCGATGCCCTCACTGATAGTACATATACAGTAAGTTCAAAGGACTGTCCCGATTACGGAATGAATTGACCGACCGCTTGCACTAGGCCGTCGTCGAGGATCCGCATGGTGCCGTGACCCTCGCCATCTGCGCCCTCGCAGACCTGCACCTCAAGCAGGTGCGCGTCTCGCAGGGGCTCGAGGCGCCCAACTCGTCGGAGACGTCGCATGCGACGTACCTCAAAAACGAGGCCCTCTTCCGCCTCGAGACGAACAAGACGGCGAATGGCTTCCACACAGACCACGACGCAATCGCCGCCCTGCACCTCCTCAGCCTCTCGCAGCTCTCGGGCGGCGGCAGCGACTGGGAGACGCCGTTCGCCATCCTCTGCCAGTGGCTGCTCGAGAAGAACCTGCACCGCGCCGACGACCCAYTGCTCGCATTCCACAACCTTGGCCCCGTCGCGCAGCTSTACGTCAAGGTGACCCTCRTAAGTCCGTCTTTTTCGCAGAAGGTGTGCCACACGCTGACCGCRGCCCGACGCAGTGGCTCGACGTGTTCTCCAGCCTCTCGGTTACGCGGCCGCCTAAATTCATGGTCCTATGGCAGCGCCTCCTGGGCGAGCAGGGCATGTTCTGGGGGGGCGAGTTGGAAATGCCCCGTCGTCTTCGGATGGACATCCTCACAGGGTGCCCGGATGAGGCGATGATGGCAATCGCTGAGATCTCGTCGCTCGCGCACTGGAAGGCCGGGCAACTGCGTAATGGCTGCCTCAGCTACGTCGAGCTCGTCCAGCGCGGGACCGCCATCGAGCAGGTGCTTACGCGCTACCCGAGCGACGCAGCCGCCACCACTGGCACACATGACGCCCCGCATTCGCGGCTGCACAGTTCGGCTGGCGCAGCCCCCTCAGAGGAGCAGCATCTTCTCATGGCAAGCATCTTTCGGGAGGCGGCCAAACTCTACCTGCACACCGTGCTCAGTAATTCGACGCCTGGTACGTTTGGCATCAGCGTTTGTGTGGCATGGAAACTGACAGATGGTGTTCTATAAATAGGCGTACCTGAAATCAGCCGCTCGGTCGATGTTATCGTCCGGCTGTTCACTCAGCTTCCGCCGAGTGAGCTCGACCGCTCGCTCATCTTTCCCATCTGCCTCGCGGGGTGCATGACGAACGATTCGACGAAGCGGGATTTCTTCAAGAGCCGCATTCGCGCCTTGAACGAAAACTATGGCAACCTGCTTCCGACGCGCCGTCTCATGGAGGCGGTGTGGCAGAAGCGGGATGTCGGCGGTAAAGAAATAGATATGCGCGAAACAATACGAGAACAGGGCCTTAAGTTGCTCTTGATTTGAAATCCAACGAAACTAAAATTCGCTCGATGATCATTGGTTTTACTGTTATTTTATGGCGACGCACCTAATTGTTTGCCCTCGTCCCGGTCTCCGTCTTCGCTTTCTACACCAGCTCCACGTTGCTAGTCGCTGTTTCCTGTATCTCTATGTATATTCATATTGCCTACATTACAAAATAAAAGATGTTAACTGGAATGCGGGGAAAGCAAGGAAGATCCAAGAAAAGCGCGCCTTTATATCATGAGCACGACGGCGTTATTGGTGGAGAGGCGAAAGAACCCGCACGAACAGCGCCCACTTGCAGGGCGCTGTGTACACCGCCAAATTGGGCGCGCCGCAGCCGAGGCGGTCCAATAGGCGCTACTTCGCGTCACATGGGCGGTCGGGCGCGGAGCCGGCGCTCGATGGCGGCAACCCTGCGCCTGTGCGGAATAGCGCGCGGTGTCCACAGGCGGTGAAAATGGCTCAACGGTGGGTCCAGGAGGCGATATGGAGATGCAAACTGCACCGGAAGAGGCAGAAATCTGCGGGGAAAAGGCTGCCTGCGCCAGCGGGACTGCAATTCCCGACGGTACCGGGAAATGCAGGAGTCGCGCGGAAGACGAGCGCTACGTGGCTGGCTGCGCCTCGTGTGCGGGCGCTCGACGCTGGGGGGGCTGCGGGTGCATGCTGGGGGCGCGCGCGGACGGGGGTGGTGGTGGTTGGGGAGAAAGGAGAGCGACTGGTCGGGCGCGTGTGTGATGTTTATACCGGTGCTGCCGGGAAATGTTTGTTTGGCTGCGCGGCTGTTTGGCCGCCCGGCTACCGGCCAGCGCTCTTCGCGCGCCCCTAAAGGCAGTGGGCGCGCCTCTTCCATTGTATCAGCCCTGCTTTCGCGAGCGCCCAGCGCCTGCGCTGCCCGCGCACCCCATTTCTCACCCCAAATACGTCGCTCGATGGAGATTCACCAGCGCGCGCGGCCAGCCGTGGCCTTAAAGAGTGGCGAGTCGCTGCGCTGTGGGCGAGGACCTCCCCCACTCGTGCTAGTGTGTGTAGCGCTCACGGAGCTTCCCGGCGGGCGCCCGAGGTGTTGACGCACTGACGACGGCGCGGTCGCCGTGCATGGCCTTGCATCTTCCCAGACGTCACCAGCCGCGATATCATGAACACGTCTCCTAGCTGCGGCGCTAATCCCGTACTGCTATTAAAACCCATCGATTTTGACGACGCGGGGCAAGCGCTGCTGGCGCCTCATCATCTCAAGCAGACGAACGCCCGTCTTTCTCTCTGCTACTCATCAGATATCAACTTGGACGATCGTCAACCATACTTTAGGGACGCCCTCTCCTTGGTTGTAGCCAGAAAGAAGCGCATATATGCACTCGTGCGACCGTACACCACATAGCTACGGAGTGAGTCCAGACTCCGTCCATGTCCCATTAGAGCCTGTTGTTCAACTATGCCTTGCCAGACTTGACGTACTTCTTCACAAAGACATGACGTGCAGGACATCATGATTTTCGTGATTCGCCGTGTACTCTTTATGACCATTTCTAGCCTCTTCTTTGTCTCTATTGCCCTCCTGCGCTCTTGGCTTACAATGGGATTGCAAGCCCGCATCAACTTTGAATCGATCATCTTCAGTTCCAAGTCAATTCCCCTCGAACGCTCTACAATCCCTTCCTAGGATTCATCCATTATTGATTCCTGACACACGATCTCCACTAGCATCATGCAGAAATACAATGGCCCCGTTCACTAACGAACAATAACTCAGCCTACTCCGTATGTCTACATACATTGATATTTATGCACTCCTCCTCATCACATGCACGCTCTCCAGAATCCATGGCACACGGCAAGCACACGGTCGAGTTCAGCCACCGACGTCCATGGGGCCCACGCCTACGACCGGCGAGGTCGGTGACTGTAAAACCCCCACCCATATATCGCCCTAACATGTTCCCATGATCAGTCAACTCACGTCTCATCGCCGACACACTCCCCTCCGACATTCACGAACATTATCCACCGCGAAAGCAAAAAACTCAACTGCGCGTTCCCGAAAAAGTTTTTGTTCGCCTGTGCGCGTGCCACATCAGAGACTAGCGCATGATTGTGCTGCGTTTGACGGCTCCAAGTATCTCTGTCCAGACAACGCCGACATACATCTGATGACCAAAGCTGCCTTGGATGATTGCTCACACTGCGCCGGCATTGACTTGCGGCTCCAGGTGTGTTGACTCTCCACAAACCCTCACACACCTCGATCAACGCACATAATGAAACTCCCAGGAGCCTCCTTGCATCATTCTCCTTGCTTCTTTCTGTATGTCCTTGTGAACTTGATGGCCAGGATCCAAGTATAACCAAAGCTCTGACCGCTGCTGTGGGGATTCTGGCTAATCCCCACTGTGCGGTGGTTTCCCCGGAATGCGGAAGTGGCCCGAGGCGGATCTCCGACTGCTCTTCGAGATGATGCTGATAGTTCCAGCTCCAGGTATGGCTGTCAAACACTCCGAGGGCCCCTGAACGGACGCGGTACGGTCGCAAGGAGACACCTAGAGACATCTGCAGTGACGCTATTCCTGGCTGCGCCTTTCTTCTGGCTGACAGTGACACCGTCAATCCTCGCCTATTTGGGACGCTCTCTGCACTTATTCCTGGCGCATTCTTTGCATCAACGGTCTCATCCCCTGATGCGATATTGCATACCACTTTGCGCGGGGAATGATCGTCTCGAACTTCTCTATCTGGCGTTGGCTTACGTTCTGAGCGAGCACCGTGTGCAATCTGCAGTGCGCTTATGGATGGTGGACGTCTGGACAAGCATCATATCATGCTTCGTTGCAGCACTCGCCTGCCATCAGCGCAAATTATAGAGCAATATAAGCTTTGACAGGTGAGCTCGGGGAAACTGGGAGATCTATGTTGGTGCAGAACTATGTCTGGCTATCTTTGTGTTTTCTGAGTACGTATATGCTAGCACGGCGTACCAGAGCCCACAATGCACACCCTTGCATAAGCTCGGGGCGGGCACGGACACTCGGTGTCAGTGCCTAGCAGTCGAGCTCGGCGGGCGGTGGCTGCGGCGAGGATGTAGTTGGCCGGCCGGCCGGACGCCGAGGCCGGGGACTTTGAGAGGCGATTGGGCGATTGTGCCGCTCGCCCTGCGGAGGCGCAGCAGCTCACAGACGACCTGGCGTCGTCTTTACTGGCCACTGCGCAGATGCCGCGTCGGGCGTGCGCGACGGGCTCACAGGCATCACACCATTTGCGCAGGCGAGAAGGCAGCCTGCGCCCACAACGTCTGCTTCTAAGTTCTCGCTCCTGGCACAGCGGATCTCTTGCTATCTCTGGCCGACTCGCTGGCTAGCCCTCATCTCCGTGGAATCTGGCTGTCTGGTTCTGTACAGGTTGCATGCACACCCTGTTTATTTGGGGTGATCTTGGCTTTTTTTCGCCGTCTTGGGCAGGGCGACCGCGCTGGAGTCGCTCGAGCGCGCTCTCGACTCGCGAGCGTCGCCGTGATGTCATATTATGATTAGGTCTTGAGCTCGAATACGGAGAGCCGCACCCATCTTCCCACCGACTGAATTGGGAACCAAGTACAGGTCTACTAGGGTCCTAAAAATAGGCTCTCTGGTGTAGCGGGCGACGCCGTTCGCAGGACTCGACGGTGTCGTGCGGCGTGCACATCGTGGGTGCTTGTTTATCCAACCTACGCACCGAACGGCTCTGGAGGATGGAAGTGTCGATATCAGCGCACCTGTCGCAGCGTCGCGCGAGAAGCGCGGCGAGGATGCGCATGGATGTCCATTGGCCTTTCTCAATTGGCACTAGGCAACTGGCTGACTGGGACCATGTAATCTCGTGGTAATCTGGCGTAATACTGCTTGCATCAGCGCAGATACACCCTTTCATCTGGAGGCTTCTGCGCATCTACGCGTACGGCATCCAACCGCAGATGCTAAGCGGCAAGCGGCATGAATCCGGGGTGCGGCATGCGCATATATCCTATAGGCAATTTTCCCCTTCCAGAAATGCGCCGGCAGTGCCCAAGAACAATAGTGGGATTGTCTCTCTTGAGTTGCCAGCTGCATGACGCTGACGGAGAAACCTGGGGGGCATTCTGCATTCTGGGCACGATGCGCGGCCTGGAATAGGTCGCTGACGGAGAGACAGGACCGAGCAATAGAGTTGGGTAGTGACAAGATGCCTAAGATCGTGCTACTCTTCATAAGAACGAGTGGCACGTCATGTAGATTCGAGCAGCGTTCGAACTTCGCGGCGAAGAAGCGCACTCAGTGATGCCTTAAAAATATCATAATACCACCGCGACTTGCTTCAAGTTCCTTCTTTCATTTTGCTTGCAATGGGCAGCACGGACAAATGATCGTTGTTTGTGTCGCGCAGAAAGCAGCACGCGGAAGAGAATGATTCTCAAGCTGCCACACAGCAGCGTACATACTGTTTCAGAGAAGAAAGTGTATGCCACTATGGGCGCGTTGCTATAGGCAGTCATCAAAAACCGAGGTGGTACACTTTAATTTGAACAAACCTACTATTTTTTTCCAATTTGGTACGTATTAACAAGCACAATAGCTTCTCGTCGCAGCGGCCAATCAATGCTCAATCAATTGCGAGATGCAACACTTGAAACACAGATTCCCCCGCTGTATTGAATTCTAATTTCGCATTGGCTGTAGATCAGAGTGGGAATCTGGGATTCCAAGCATATGCCTCTGCATCTGGCATCAAGCTCTTGTGAAAGCCCATCACGATATATTTGCGTTGCGTTGGATTGTCCCAGATCCTTGTGTACATGGCTATTTTAGAGGCCAAAGAAGCCTGTGTTGCGTCATCTTGAATGTGTACTGGAAAGCGGAATTCTTCCATTCCAACACGCAGGTGATGCGATCCAGTGGCATGGTGGTCAGGGGCCCTGGCAGCCTGGAGAACTGCTGGTTAATTGGGTTAATATAGCGACTTATCTGTCAGGGTGTGTCGCTGCTCGAGGTTCCTAACACCGACTTTCCCGGAATGATTATGTCGGTAATACGACTTGCAAATAACGTTCCGCAGCAAGCGTGCAAACGACCACTAGCCGCGAACCAGTCGAACATATTAGATTGCTCTGGTAGATAGATACGAGATAAATGTGATGTGCTACCAACATATAGATGTGTTAAATAATGAATGTCCATAGAAACTGCGGCAAAGAAAAATGTCCAGTCAGCTACTACATAGCTAAATTTCTCGGTCATGAATCATACAATAGAGAATGAATGTTGCATCAAGAAGAGTCAAGGTGATACCCAAGAGTCAAGGTGATACACAACCTGTCCGCCGCTGCTCTGTTGAACATGGCGGCGTAGCAAAAATTCCTATTCGCCTCCAGCAAGGTTTCCGTTTTGGCTGAGACTCAGATCCCGAGAGGTGGTCACATCCTGATCACATCTGAGACCAGCGTAGGCCAACGTTTGTGGCCAGTGCCAAGAACAGGACGGCACACAGAATCGTTGGGCCGTACTTGTCGTAGTACAATCCCTCGGCGTAGCGTTCGCGGAGACGATATGATCGGTAGACGAATATGCCCGCCGAATACGCTATGGCCATCAGCGCGGCGAGCGTGAACAGCGCTGCACTAATGAGCCCGCGTGTGTCTTCCGGCGAGGTGAAGTTGAGCAGCGTCGTGGCTATCGTTCCGATAACTACGGCATTGTTGAGCCATTTCTGTCGAGGAAAGGAGTTATCTTAGTATACCGTTACTCTGGGAAATATGACAAGTATCGTGCAGAGAAGAACGAGGAAAAAATATCGACCCAATAGGCATCCCCAATTGACGGAGATATTAAACATCCCCAATGACGACCGAGGCCATATTTGGGGTGATGAATGTTATAAGGAGCAAGACTTACCAAAAAGGTCCTCTCCGCCGCGAAGTACACCTTCGGCTCAATCCTGACGGGTATCGCGATTTTCTTGCCCGGCGGCGCGCGCCAATTACGCTCGAGAATCCTATCATCGCCATCCCGCTTCTGAGGTCCGCCAAGGGCCTCCTCCTCCTCCCTTTCATCTGGATTTCGTTCGTCTTCGTCGTTCGTCGCCTGATCGTTCCTCTGCCCGTACTTCCGCGAGCGCGACCGGCGCGTGCGCGACGACCGCGATTGCGATCGCTGCGACTGTCGCCGCTCCTCGCCTTCAAGCTTGGTCTTGAGCGTCTCGTCGAATGCCGTCGACGGTGCCAGGGGGTTGATTGACAGCGCCTTCTTCCCGAGCGTCGACTTCTGCGAGACAAGCCGATGGCGCTTTGCCTGCCCGTCGGTGTGCCCATTCTGGGGCTCCGTGTGCTCCGCCGGCTCCCGGAGCTCCTGGCTGGCGTCGGCGTCATGTTCATCCTCATTCGACTGTTTCTCCTTGCCCTGCCGCTTGCGCTTTTTCCGTTCCTCCTCTTCCACCTGGCGCCGCTCCTTCAGCATCTGCTCACGATACGCAATGGCCGCCTTGACTTCTGCTCCGCTCAGGCCGGTGCGCTTGCCTTCGTCGTGGGCTGGGACGAACACGTCGTCCTCATCCTCGCCTTCGGACAGGGGCTCGGTATAACCAGTGCCAACGACAGGCGATTGCGATTCGTTGGAGTCTACCGGCGTAAATGTATCGCGCGACATGCTGGGAGTGTGCCCCCTCGTCGAGGAGTTATTGCTGTAATGCGGCCGCTCAATGATGCTAAGGTATCCTGTATCCGGTTTGAGGATGTCCACATCCACTGTGAACGGTTACTATGAGACTATGATCGCCGTAAACCAGTGATTGACGCACTTTGAGGAAGCCAGAACGGAACGAGGTCGACGCGCTCAGGCAGAAGGGTTGCACAGCCATGGATAAATTTGCTGTATCGAAATATTAACACCGCGCATGCGCTACGAATAAGGCACAAACCTGAATTTGGGTACTGCTTCGACCAAATGCGATTGCAGCAGGTCGGTAATCCATCGTGGCGGCTGTTGGCCTAGCTGCGTTTGAAGTTTGACTTCGAGTACTCCGTATCTAGTCAAAAGGTCAGATGTCAAGTCAGAATTTTGTGCGCTAGAGGGCAAGGCTTCTTACTTGAAGACTTCGAGATCTTCGCGAGGCAACTGGGAGAATGGAAAATCAATACCGATATCGGTCCTCCGCCAGTTGTCACCAGCACGCTGCCGTCCGTCCCAGTTGTCTTCTCTAACCATTGTCAACTCAGTGTCGAGGGAGATACGGACACGGGCGTCCCCAGGCAACTGGAATGCGGTGCGGTTATAGAACGAGCGCATGACTATGAAAGTGTAAATGAGGAAAACTGTATGGATCAGATAGATACATACCTGGCCGTAGGTGCTTTGTGAGAATCGTATACTGCACTTCATTAGCAAGCTGAATCATGGAGTCCACCTCTTGTTGCGATTTCTTGCCCTTTTTGACAAGTTGCTGGAAATCCTCATCGACTGTGTACTCTCCTCGCAAAAACGGAACGACGAGATTTTCCTTCAGTGGGAAGCGTGCTTTGACTGATTTTTCTCCTGTCCAATCTTCCCTATGCGTTTTCCGTTCTACGAAGATCTGATATTGGGCATATATTTGAGTTTAATTTATATCGCGATACCGGTAGTTACTCACGGTTTTGTTGTCGACATCTCCATACCATCGTAGTCGGACGGCTTCTGCACCCTCTGTTTTTTCTAGACGCCCGAGGTAGAGCTCGAGCTCCTCATTGTCGAAATATATGGATGTAATGGCGGAATCCTTGGGTTCAAACTCCTTATCAGGATTGAATACTAACGAAAAACATAATAAGTCATTGGTGCTTTCGCGAGGGAAGATAGATAGCTACCCAAGACAGGCAGATGGCGCAGAATGGCAAGTTTGAGGGGAACCAAGTTGTCGGCATGCACCCAATACTTTGTGGTTTGACGGACAAATGCACTTTGATTCCCGCCGGCGCTAGAATCTCCTTGAACTGGATGTCCTCGGGTGCGAACAAGGTCATAGAGTTTGGAGAGTTTGACAATGAGGGCATCCCAATTGTACTTGTAGAATGGCCTTTTCTCAAGATACTGCTGGATGAAGGTCGCTTTCAGAGGAATACTGGTTTGTTTCTGTAATATAATTAGCTATATCCAGTGGGGTCAAAGAAGTACTTACGTCGTGTTTCTGTTGCACTAGAATGAACGATGAGATAGACGTGCTAGGGTGAAGGACGCACCTTGAGAATTTTCATGAATCCGGTGATGTTCAACTTCGTATACAGCGCGAGATCATGCACGTCCGCAACGAGGTTGGCGACTTCCTCTTCCAAGCCATGGAACCGCTCTTCGAGCGCGTCTAAAGACTCGCCACCAGAATCGTCACCCTCCTCGTCGGTGATGTCATCGTCTGATCCAGTGTCTTGCGCATAAGGGTCCCGCTTCTGTTGTTGACTTTCTGGATCCGAAGTAGCAGATTCCGCGAGCGACCGTGGTTTTTTGTTACCCTCTTCCTCAAGCTCTTGTGAGACAAGACGTTGAACGTCTTTTTCAGCTTCGTGAATGCGGCGAGAGAGTTCAGAAGTCTGATTAAAGGGGATATAGTGTTGATTAGTAAAGTGCGGTGCCGGATACCAGTAGACCACAGATAGAAGACCGCGACGTTTTAGGAAACCTACTTGCCTTGGCCTTTTGAAAGTCGTGTATCTTATCCAACTCAGTGGTAAGCATTTTCGTGAATTCTTGTTCGTCGGTCCCCGTCCATCCTGTAGGGGCTGTGGTGCGGGCCTAGGAAATTTTATATTCAGGAGTTGGCGCGTCTACCAGAGCACGGATAGCGAACCTTGAGCTCGCGTTTCAAGAGGTTGTAGTCAAGATAGAATGGGCGCCATTCGTCGTACAGGTCGGTCTAAAGACAGGTCAGTGGCCGGGCAAAATCAGAAAGGAAGTCAGCGCACGCTAATCTTCGTCCCAAACTTCATCTTCCTGGGCGTCTGAAGGAGCGTAGACGGAAATGAACGGGTTGAAGAGGAGACTGGCGACGAACGTGCGCCGCTGCGAGCAAGGGACAAATTGAATTCGCGAGCGCCGAGCGCCGCAATAGCGCACGTGCACGTGCCTCTGCTCGCGGCCCGGGACAACCGTGCCCCGGCGAGCGACGCACCGCTCTCTTCTGGCAGGCACGGCCACGATGGCCACCAACTACGCCGCTACAGCAACGACGAGCCAGCGTCCACACCTCAGCAACAACAGATCGCCTGCAGATGGAGTTGCGCGCACTAAAATCCTTCTTCTCGGGCTCCGGAGGTCTGTTTCCTGTCTATCTTGCCATGCAATTGACTCATTATCTGCAGAGCGGGAAAAACATCTATCCAGCAGTTCCTCTTCAACAACATGCAGCCCAGTCAGACATTTTATCTCGAGACGACGATGCGCATCACGAAGCACGCTATAGAGTCTGTTCTGCGGCCCTGCTGTCATCATTGCCTCCTGACAAGATGCTACCCCTAGCACGATCATTCCGCTCGAAATATGGGACTGTCCTGCAAACACCACCGTGGAGTCGCTTGGCGTGCCGCTGGCGCAGTTCGCGACGATCATATTTGTCATTGACATCCGTGTAGGTGCATGCTTTAATGTACGCCGTGCTGTCAGCTAAAGACCTCCACAGGATCTGTACAACCAGCCCATATCCAAACTTGTCGAGTTCATTATCGCGTCGTATGAAGCAAATCCAGACATAATTCTCGAGGTATTTGTGCACAAAGCCGAGAAACTGCAGGAAGATGATAAGATTGGTGTGTCGTCATATTCGCTCTCAAATTTTTCTGTGTTCACGGTCATCGACAGAGAACTTCAGGCAGATACACGAACGGGTGTCTGATCGTCTGCTCGACATGTCTCCTGAGTATGAACAAATGCAGCTCAATTTCCATCTTACATCCATTTACGACAACACCCTGCATGAAGCCTTCTCGAGGGTTTTGCAGAAGCTGACAGAACCACTGCCATACCTGGAAGAACTCATGAATGTCTTTTGCGCTGTAGGTTATCGTCTGCTTTTTGGACGCTTATCACTTACTCGCGATATAGAATTCTCAATCATCGAAAGCTTTTTTGTTTGATATCAACTCGAAACTCTATGTAGCAACCGATGCATCGCCCGTAGATGCAGCCACGCACAACCTGTGCTGCGACTACCTCAACATGCTCAATAATTTTATGCCACTGTACAAGTCAGTCACACGACCTCTTCAAAATTCTCCATGCAGTTACTGACGGCTTCATAGATCGGCTCTCTCCAGTCCTGACCGCCACCGCCAACTGACCGGCGCCTCCGCGCCCACACCCACCCTAATCTCTACCGAGTCCTCGCGCACTGCCTCCCTCTCATCCTCGTCAGGGAAGCATTCTGCATCCCCTACCCCAGAACATAGTCAGCGCTCGACGCTCGCCCGCAACGCCTCCACCGGCTTCCTGCACACTGCCCCGCCGCCCGTGTCGACGATATACCCCTCCGCGCAGCACGACCGCGGTCCAACGCCTCCGCTCACCCCGCCGCAGACGCCGCCTCCGCACACGCTCAAGGCGCCGCCGCCGCGGTTCTACCCGTATGCGACGACGACGATGTCGCTGCCGTCCCAGGCCGGCACGCGCGGGACGACGACGATCACGTACCATGCGATCACGAAGAACCTCGCGCTGATGGCTCTCGTACCGACGACGGTGTTCGAGGAGCGGCGCGGGCTTGTGGAGTACAATGTCGTGGCGCTGCGCGAGGGCGTGCAGGGGATATGCGAGACGGAGGAGGAAGCGCGTGGGGCCTGAGGTGGGTGGGACGCCTCGTTGATGTTGATTCTTTTCTGGCCTCCAGTTTTCTTTTTGCTTTCACTGCTTGATTTTTAGAAGCCTTCAGAGCTATATATGATATTTCGTGTCCTTGCTTTTTGGTTGTCAGTTATGTTTAATCACCTTGTAGTACTTAATTATTTGAATACAGATGATTCAATCCTTCCCCTCAAAGTTGCTTACTTGCCCTTAATATGTCCGCCACGGACTTTTACTACATTCACCAGTGCCAAGCAACAACTGTAAGGCTGGTTCAGCTCAGCCAGCGAACTGTGCGATAAGTACACCATCTGCATATCGGAGGTACTGGTAATATTATGTTTACTTCAACAGAAAGATACTCGTCAGGCAGCGCTGGTCGAAAGTTGGCGAACATTGGGAGGCGCTCGAAGTTAGGGGCAGTTCGCGCGCTTGGCTGGGACTAAATTTTTATTGAGGGACACTGGCGACTCGCTGGGTACGGTCGACAAGCTCAATGTTGCCAATCATTTGCTAATCATTACGTCCAAGATATTCTCCTTTATTTCTAACATAGATGAGCGGGCTCATACAGTTCATAAGTACAACACAACAACAGCGTCAAAGGTAAACCGAGAGTACAAATGTCAAAAGAAATGCAATAAAATAGTCAGCAAAAGGTATGCCTGAAGGGGGTGATGTCGTGAATGTCGTGACAACGTCGTGAAACGAGAGTAAAAAAAAAGAAGAGGCTCCGCATTAGTATAGGCCGTATGCGGTCTAGATAGTCCTTATGTGCAAGCAGAAAGTTTTCTTTGAGGACAGGGATGATGAGACTGAGTTTCGGAAGTGATGCTACCAGCGCAACTCCCGCAGAGCCGGGGTCTGCGATCTACGTCTATGAGGGAAGCCAGATCACGAAGATACCGACCGCGTTGAAAGACGGTGGTCAGGATTGGCGACGAACAGGCTTGGCCGCGGGACCAGGCCATAGTCCACCTCCACCCGCTTCTTCGTCCTTTCCTCCCTGTGCTTCGAGTTCGTGGGCGGCGGCGACATCGGCTGGCTCTCCGACATCCGGCGCTCATACGCCTGTATGCGGTCGGACACCTTCCCGCTCGGGGCAGGGGGCGGTGGTCCCACGGGCGCGAACCGCAGCGCCTTCTGCGCGGGGGCCGGCGACGGTAGACGCACGGGCCCCAGCGCACGCGGTGTCGCAGCATCGGCCACGGGCGATGCGAAGAGCATCAGGTCCTCTCCCCCGTGCTGCGCCTCCGACACACTCCCGCGCAGACTCCCGTCGTCGCCCGTCTCCGACCCCGACGCAGACGCGCGTGTGTCGATGCTCAGCGCGCCTCGCGAGCTGCCCGACCCCCAGCGGCGCTGCGCAACGTCCATCGTCCCCGCCATACGCTCGATCGCCGCCGTGTCCGCCGTGTGCACGGACGACATCGACTTCCCGTGCGCCGCTGCGGCGTAGGGCGTCTGTGGTGCCAACACGGCGCCCGCGCCCGCTTGTAGCTGCTTGTCCGGCTCCACGTTGTCGGGGCTCGACCCCTGCGGCGAGTGTTGGCTCGGCGACGTGCGCAGGCTACCCTCCGCAATCGGCCCGAGCTTGGGAGCAGGCGTGGGGTCGCGGATGTCGTACGCCGTGCGCGCGACGCTATCGTGCGAGCGGCGGTCGAGGAGGCTCGTGCGCGAGAACTTGGACCACCACGAGTCGCTCCGCCGCATCGGCTGCGTCGGCGCGAGCAGCGCATGGTCCGAGGAGGCGCCGACGATCGAGGACGAGCTGCGCGGCGAGCCGGGCGCAGCTAGGATAGCAAGGGACGTGCGCGATGTCGCACGCGACGTAGAGCCGCCGGTGATGGGGCTGAAGATGGGCGTCATGTCGTCGCTGGAGTGGGCGTTCGATGAGGCGGATGAACTGAAGTTGTGCGGGAGAGTGCTTTGTGAGGTGCGTTCGGAGAGCGGGCTAAGCGATTGCCCGATTTGTTGGGACAGCGGCGGTGCCACAGTCCGTAGGGGAGCGAGTGGAGGAACGTAGCGCACGGAGGGCTGGGCCGTTGTATCTGCTTCAGTAGCCGGCGGATGGTCGGTGTACAGATCCAAAGGTTGGAACTCTGGTTGCTCTGCTTCGCGGACGGGGTCCAAGAACGGATCCCGATAGCTCGCAGCGCTCCTTGAGCTAGCGTAACTCGCATAGCTCATCTCGCGGCGGGAATGCGGACGCGAGCCAAAGGCACCCACGGCCGCGGCTCCGATGAACCCCGTCTCCTCGTCTCGGACGACGGCAGCCCCATCAGAGAACGGATCGCCCTTTTCCCGCCAGGACGTAGGCAATCCGCCCGTCCCATGGCTCGTCGTGCTGGCGTTGCGACTGCGCCGCGCGCCGCCCAACACACTGAGAAGAGACCACGAGCTATTTCCTCTTCCGTCTCGCCGCCGGGCGTTGTACCACTCGCCGAGGCTCCGTGTATCTTCGTCTGCCAGCATGTCACGGCGCGCAGTGGCGGCGCTTCGTGCGGTGCGTATCTTCGAGGCTGCAGCCAGCGCGCCGGCAATGCCAAGGGTGCTAAATATTCTGCTATGTCCACGCGGTTCGCCAGCCTCCGTCATGCCGGCAACTGGGATGGCACCTTCAAAATGAGGGCTTTCACGACCATCGTTGTCGTTATCTTCTGCGCCGAGGGCGATGAAGCGGCCATCATCGCGGCCCCGGTGGCGCTTGTGAATGTAGTACGCGGCCCCAAGCGAAACAACGACTAATGCAAGGATACCCAACGACGTTCCCACTGCAATAGCAGTTGTACTGGAACTGGAATGGTCAGCGCTCGTTGAAGACGTGTTGGAAGGGTCTTGGGGATCCAGAGTAGAGGTGGGATGAATGCCATTCGTGGAACTGTACGGCCTTGAGGTGTAGGAGTTGGAACTGCCGGTCTGTGTTTGGGTCGGATACGGTAAAGTCGTCGGAAGTGCGGATGCAGGCGGGGGGATGAATCCTGGCAAAAAGCTCCCACTTGTGGTGTTGAATATCTGTAAAGCTGCAGGTGCAGGTCCGTTGGCGCCATACCCTAGATATGTTGTTAGAAATCTTTCTGATCAGGGATATTTTTGACGGACCAAATCCAAATATGACTTCATCGGAAGAGGATACTGCAAAATGGTCACGTCGACCGCCCAGCTGCGATAATGCGTCTATCACTGTCCATGTCATGGGACTTTGTGTGGTATCCAGGATCCATCCGTCATCGAAATTAGTTTGGAAGGAAGAATCACTTCCGCCGTGGATGAGAATTTTCCCGCCGGAGATTAAGACCGCTGCGAAGGCGACTCTGGGTGAAGGGAAAGATGAAGCAGACGCAGTTGACATGTTCCATGACAGAGTTGTTGTGTCCAATATCCAGACGCTGGAGAGTGGCAGCAATATCCCTTGCGAAGGGCTGTAGCCACCGAAGACGAGAATACGGCTGTCGGAGAGGATGATTGAAGCGTGTCCGAAGATGTCTGGTGGGGCGTTGTTGGTTGCTAGGAATGAAAACGAAAGCGAACTGGGATCGAAGGAGAAGTGGTCAGATAATGCGATGCCAGACCCATCTGGTTTTTCTCCGCCAAAGATGAACACAACCCCAGAGCTGGCTGTGGCACTCGAATGCCGCAAGCGAGGAGGGGGTTGATCGGCTAATTGTGTGGCATTGATCCAATCGGGCTGAATGCGCGAATACACGTCCAGAAGTTGAGCTTCTGAGCTACTTGTTACAGAATCGACGTCGCCTTCACCGCCGAAGAGAAGAACATGTGTGTTGTTGAGTGCCGAGAGCGTGCTCCATGCCAGTGCGGGGCCCTGAGATGTCGATTGGTTCCTTGAACTGCTGACAAGTTCCCAGGGCGGGGTTGTGACATTGAACGGCGATGAGAGAGGGAGCAGGAGGATGTCGTTAATGTTGGGCGCCGATGTGTACGAGAACTGGTTGAACTCGTCTATTTTGCCTCCGTATACGAACAAGGCTCCATTCACCACGACTGTAGATTGGCCCCACCTAGGTTGACAGGAACACGGTTCATACTAGCAGAAGAATGAAGGTAATAAACGCGCACCTCGAAGCAGCTTCGTATGCGGAGACAAAGGACACATTGGATCGCGAGAATAAGAGGAAGCATAGCAGACACCATTGATGTGCCGTTGTGCGCATCGTTATCGCTGAATGTCGTATTTCGGTAGTTTGGATTGTGTTTTGTGAAAATGATGAGGTTTAATGAGGTGGATACATGAATATCGTCGCTGGTGTCATGAAAGATCGTAAAATATAGAGCACGAATTGGTGGAGTTCTCAGTCGCTCCAGATGGAGTCGTCAATAGGGTGCGGCACAGCCACAACTCCTCCTCCACCAACATCGCCTGTTTGGGATGTCGCACGCGTTGGCTAACTGCTTCCGTGACACTCTGCTCCGCACGACCGTGCCTCCATTTCCTTTCTTCCGTGTCTTGCCCGCACAATGTCTTATTTTCTTCCGCATCTGCCCTCTGGATGGCATGTCGATGAGGCTATCAAGTCAGAAGAAGATCGCGTTGTCGTCATTCGCTTTGGCCATGATTGGGATAGCCAGTGCATGACGATGGACGAGACTCTGTACTCTGTTGCTGAGAAAGTCCAGAACTTCGCTGTTATATATCTTGTGGACATCACAGAGGTTCCCGACTTCAACAAGGTGGAATCTCAGTAGCTTCGTACGTGCCATCGCTGACTGATTGTGGCAGATGTACGAGCTGTATGATCCCTGTACGGTCATGTTTTTCTACCGGTAAGTCAGGTTCGTTCTGGCTAGCGGGTTACCCCTTTGACCCATTATTACAGCAATAAACACATCATGATCGATTTGGGCACTGGTAACAACAATAAAATGTGAGAAATATCTATCGGTATATGGCCACCTCGTTCTAACGATTTTTTCCACCGGTTCAGAAATTGGGCTATGGATAACAAGCAAGAGGTGTGTGGAACCCTTCTATGTCCCACAGCAAAACTTATATCATTCTCTTTTAGTTTATTGACATTGTTGAAACAGTTTATCGAGGAGCATCTAAGGGGCGTGGTCTGGTGGTGTCGCCTAAAGGTCAGTTAGTGCGGGTATCCAGGCTGCCTAGAACTGATCCATCCCGTAGATTATTCAACGAGATATAGATATTAGACGACACTTTTCAGATGAGTGTCATCGAAGTCGGCGTTTGCTGGACTTCTTCAAATCCACAGTGTACGTACGCTGCACGACGAATGAACATTTTATGCTTCATTTTCGCGCCATAAATAAATCGCTGACGTCCGACTGACTCTTTGGTACTGGGACGGTATCAGCGACTAATGCCCTCAGTTCTTCCCGAAAAATTGATTGTTGAGCTAGGAACCGACCCGTCTGTCTGGTTCATAGTGTTCTGCTCGTTTTGGTCCGCCTGGAGAATGAAAATTTCTCGTGTTCCAGTCATGCTACTAACATGAAAGCTATTCTTGGGGTGGACGTAGAGTTGGTAAATGGCACGCATCCATCTCTAAAATACATCCTGGTGCGAGGCACGATATGATGATAAATTTTCGTACCGCATTGACACAAACAGGAGTCGCTCACACTACGATGTTTCTCTCGCTCCAAAACAATCGACGTCACAACCCCACTTCGCAGTGTATATAAAGATCGACCTCTCGGGGAAGCCGCACAGCCCCAACCACAACGACAGTTGATTAATTACCATCATACAATGGCACCAACCGACTGCACCTGCCAAAGAGCTTGCTCGTGCGCCTCGTTCCATTGTTCATTAATGTGTCTTGTCGGGGCTAACGCTCATCGAATAACGTGTGTAGTGCATGTGGCCCCTCCGGGACTGGCTGCGCTTGCCCCAAGGGAAAGTGCGATTGCGCTGAATGCCCGAACAAAGCTCATACCGAGAAGGTGTGCACCAGCCTTCTATTATCCATTACCCACTCGTGTTGATGTAGTTCCGCCAGTGCCACTGCAAAGGCCAAGCCGACTCATGCGGGTGTGCTACAAGCAACAAACCTTGTACATGCTCTTGAGTTATGACGGTGGCACGACTGCCATCTGACACCTGATGCTCCAGAATTATCTTGTAACATCCATCATACATCATGTATCAATATCTCTATCATCGTATATAATTTGGCGACCACTCAATATCCCCAATTTGAACAGAGTTGAAATTTCCGGTTAATATTTTTGTGAGCTCATAGTACCGCTAGCAAGCAGAGCAGGAGGACAACACGAGGTGATAGGCGCCCTAAGTAGCACTGCACTGCCACAATGAAGTCATTTATAGCCGCTTATTTGGATGGTTCCCTGTTTGTCCGCTTTTGATTGTATGCTCCTTATTTGTACACCACCAGGACCTCACTTCAAAGCGATGCTCTTGATCGTCAAGTAAATGAACACTGATTTTGCATTCATAGATGATTATCTGCACTGCTATCAATTCAACCCACCCGTAAACCAGTATCGTCGCCAAATCGTCGCGCAATAAGGGCGGCCGTAGTAGCGTCTGCGCTCGGTCCTCGGGGTGATCAATCCTTCAGGCTCCAAAAGAAGTGATCTCGTACCATGGTAAGTATAGCAATTTCAGATAAAAAATGTATCTGGAATGCCTCAAATTATTAACTGTCGCGTGCTGCAGCAGCACTGCGGGCGGAACAACAGACAAGATTCAGAAACACCACGCTACGACCACGCTGCGATACGTGGCGCCTAAACATATCTATGTCTGACGGTCTACTTGGATATACAACGTTCAACGTTGAACCCACGCAATGTGCAACGTTGCCTCTCAATAATTGTGACCCAAGCGTGACCAAAGGTGTGCAACCCGGAACGGAGTTGCTTTGACGGGCAGTGGGACCCGCGGGGACCAACCTATGCTACGGTTTCCATCTCACAGAGGCGAACAGGAACAATAGAGTCCTGGGCTAGGGCATACTCTAGCGACACAGAGCGCGGGCTTGCGGGCAGACAATGCCCCAGAGTGCGAGACTTCATCTTGGAGACCGCGACCCTGGGCACGGAACAGCATCGCGCTTGAAAGCTCAGTGAAAGGCGGTGCAAATCCGGCCGTCCCACCAATCGGATGCTCCGGCTGGCGACAGACGCCCGCCTTCTTCCGCCGCCCTCCTCGAGTCGGGATGCAATGGCTATAGTGACGTCTCGTTAATTTGTTAACGAACCTGTCTAGGTTTGCTCAGCATTTCGGCTGGATGTTTCTATAAGTTGAGCGGAAGAGGCCGCATCTGCATGTCTTCCCCGGCCTCCGCCCCTCGATCGCTCCCTTCTTCCCCATCCTCATTTCATTCACGAACGCCTATGACCGAGCTCATTATCAACCCACTGCTTGCATACTCCCAACACGATCTCGCCCCGCAATCTTTAGGGGGGCCGTTCCCATGTCCAATAGTCTGGGATATGCGCCGGCCGACTGAATATGTTCATTATATTGGCTCGGGCCAACCGCTCACTTTCGCTGATCTGGCGCAACTCGCAACACAACCTCTGCGCGAGTCGCTGGAGATAACCTGTGGATTTTTCCCGGGCGACTGGCCGATAAAGATCACTCGACCGGCGGGCATCACGGTTACTGATGTGCTCGAGGCTATTTGCGCCTCCATGCTACGCAGAATCTCACACGCCGAATGGAACGCGCTTTCCGAGCGCGAGCAAGGAAGAATCAAAAAGGAGTTCGACGCGCGGTGGCAGGCCGCGGACGACGGTGGCGAGTGTCGCCAGAACGGTGTCCTGCGCAAAGACTGCTTGCTTCAGCACACCCTATTTGGGGGGCTGTCGGTTTATCCCGGCATGCAAGACAAGTTAATTCTATCTGTGCGCAGGGCACGCTAAGCGTTCAGCTGTCCAGACACGATAAATCATGTCTGCCGAATATATCCCATATACGCAATGCCTTTATGCGTCACCAACTATACCCCCTCCATATACGCAACGTCTTCATGCGTCAGCAACTATCCTTATTAACGTCGTCCTATCTATTTTTCACGCCCATTCACACCAGCATTCCTTCCTTTTTTCCTCCATTTTCATTTGTCATTTCTGTCAACCAGCATCCCTCTACTCAATCATCAGTGCATTAGTTTTCTAACGAGACCTCATGGAATGTAGTCCTACTCATACACGCTTTTATTTTCGTGGCTTATTTGCATTTTTTATCTTTTGCTACCCACTGGCATTATTCATATCTACATATCTTGCACTACATCATTCGCATCAACACACCCATCCTTGCATCTATTTATTTACCATCATTCTTAGCATGACCTTCAACGTACTTGACGACTGTCTAAACACTACATAGGGAGCGTGGCCCTCGCATTTGACTCGCATTACTTATTTCTAGATCCACATCGATCTGATCCAGCGTTCATCGTTATCATTTGCCAATTCCAGTGCTGAGCATTTCTATCTCTCTACGCCAATCTGGTGCTCGCGAGTGTTGAAGAATTATGAGGCATACTGGTACATGGCCACCGTAGCTCCCTCATCGCCATCACGCTATGATCTTACCAGGGAAGAGAGATGAGGCTATACACCGACGCTTGAGCCTGAGCAACGAGGCTTGGCGAGCGCTCTCCAATTTTATGCGGTGCCTTTACTCTTCCATACCAGTTCCACATTGCCACAGCCCTCGCGCTTCCAGTGGTATCCCTTTGCCTTGCATTCGAGCCGCAATTCTAATCACCACAAATGCAATTGCGGTGTCAATGGTGCAGTATTTGTTGAAGCGGGGTCTCGGTACCGCACACGCTATGCTTGCGCTTCCTGCGCTATGGCCTCACCAGCCCTTCGAGGTGGATGGCTCGGGATTCAGTGCTCAGGATGGATGTTCTGAATAAATTTATAAAGTGTGGTAGGCGACTCGGATGAGAAGCATTGAGGTACATCCCCTCTTTCGCGCTTCGCACCCTGCATTCGGTTTGGTTCGTTCTGAGCACGCTTTAACTTGAGCCAGACGCAGGTACGTATCACCAACCGGCGCTCATGTCGTGGTAGAAAGGGACATCGACCAAGTGAATATTTATCCATCATGTACTCAATGCTAATTCAAATGTCCATCATTATAGTATACGTATTTTCAATCGGGTCTTTAGCCACAGATTACACAAATGCTTCAAATAATTCATGTGTCAAGGCTGCCTTGATTTCCATCATTACATATACCTTCCCAGCGTCTTCTCTGAATCGTACAGAAGAAGATACATCTCTCCTTTTTGCTTTTTTTTGGACGCGTTTGATCGGTCAACGACTCACAAATAGTCACTCCGGATTCAGATACCCCAGCGCCTCCTAATGACGGTACCATAGTATTGAATACGAGCCTATCCAAAAGATCTTGGAATGCGTGCCACGTCAGGCCCCGGGAAGCTCGGCCAAAGGTTTGTCTGCCATCAAAATCCGCAATTTTTGACATGTAACCCGCCTTTTTTGGAAGGAGTTGCTCCCAAAAGCTCACCGGACCCCGCCGGATGGATAGTCGAGATGAAAAGGCATCGATTGGTACCCATTTTGTCTCCATAGGGGCAAAACTGGCGTGGGAAAACTCGAATTACTAATTGCGGATTTGAGGCCTATTTTTGAGCAGAAAAAAATGGTATATGCTTGATATCTCGGGAAGGAGGACACCTGGGGAGCTGAAATTTTGTAGAGGTAAGGGCATTCATCCAACACGTCGTTCTGCGCAGTTTCCGGGATTTTGGGGCATATTTGGAACAGTTATGTCGTGGATTCCATTTTTGGCCCAAACGGACAAACCCTCGCGTGAGCTTCCCGGGGCCTGCCACGTCCTTGAAGTGTCTTTTTTGGCAAAAACCCGAGGTAGCGGGAGAAGTGAGGCAGATAACGATCTATCCTGAGGTGTGCAGTGGTCTATGAGTCTATGACAATCTGTAGTGGGCCCTGTGGTGCCCAATTCAACCGCAGACGATTATCTTATACTTAGAGTCAGTTCGGTTGCCATAATCCGTGCGGATTATGGATTATGATTATGATTATGATGGCGGCCGGGAGATTCCGCAAGCGGTCCGGTCATGTTCAGATGTCACGCTGCCTCACGCTGACACTCGGATGATGTCGGATCTGTTCGGAAGCCGAGCTAGCAATCATCTTCACACATAAGCTGCTTGAACTCCGTCTAGTCTGCCGTATAATGCCGGTGTTGCCGTATATAGCTGCTATATAACTCATTCTGTAAGACTATGTCACGGTGTAAGGCTATTTACACCTCAGTCATGTTGTGGCATGAAGCATGTATATAAACCCTGTTTTTGTCTGAATTTACTCTATATTGGGTGTAATTGTTGTGTTCAGTGACTGTAGGAGCACCCGACTTCAAATAGATTACCACACATTATGTAATATTGTCGGACTTCTCAGTATCCTACTCTCCTCACTTGACCATTACTTACTTTATGGAATTGGAGAATTTATAAGCCTTCGATAAATAGTAATAAAACCAATATATTTCTGGCATGTTTTTGAGTACACAACTAAAGCACTCTCTGAGGAGGCCCTAAGTACTGGCCCTACTGATTAACTGTACGCCGCGTCGGCTGCTAATTTATTCTTTAAGCGGCACACAGGCAATATTTTGATCTTTGATGTGACTTCCATCATCAATGTGACTTCAACCAGCGGAATGTGCCGGGTGCCATGACATAAGCATAATCATAATCCATAATCCGCACGGATTATGGCAACCGAACTGACTCTTACGTCCACGTCGTCACTCTCCAACTTCTTCATTAAGTAGCACATCATTTCGAAGCTTTGAAGCTTGCCAACAATAGATGCCACTATTTCTGATTTTATATGGTGATGGTTCTCATGATTTTTCTGAATCACAATAAGTAATTCGACAGGCTCAACTTAAGCCTATCCAGGACTTACTCATTGCGAGAGTTGGAAAAGGTGACAGTGTAGGGAGTTCCTTGGAATTTTAAAGAGGCTTCCGGGAAGGTGGACTTGTGTGCGTTGCATTGAACATTGAAATCGAGTATTTAAGGCAAACTTTCGAGTCCTATTTATATTCGCTCCATTCTACTTCCCAGTCTGAGTGGCAGCACGCATCAATCGGTGTCCGAATGGTAAGTAACAACCGTATGTTTCACCGCATATTTGATGAGAGATATGTTCTGGGTGTCTGTTCACCTCAGTTTGAGGCTTCAGCATCCCAAAATCAGCTCAGCGCAGCACCAGACCAACACTAGACCGCGTCATTATCTTCTTCGAAGTCGAAATTTTCGCGTGCTCTCCTCCAAATTTTCTCGCGTTAAACAGTTGTCCATCATTCGATGAGTTCTAGTCCCGGCCTTTCTTAGGAACAGGCCGGGTGAAGCTGCTTGTCGCCGGGCCCGAGCAGGCCGGGACCATTCTCCGAGCCTAGGGATGGATTGGGTGTTGGTTCGGTCGTTGATAAGCGCCAGCGATTGCGTAGTTCAAACCCGGGTCCGGCCGGCGTGCGGGCTGGGATAGAGGGGCGTACCCGCAGAGCGAGTCGAGGGTGATTTTGTCAGGCAAGCCCTTTTTGCATGGAATATTCATTGAGGAGCATAATTTCGTTGTTTCATAAAAATCAATAGGAATTGTGTAAAAGTAATTGTATGGGAGCTTCTTACATAGAGTATTTTTACATCACAAACGGGTGCGCCCAGCTCACCGACTTCCAATGAGGCCAGCCCGCCTTGGGTTGCTATACCTGGGTCCCGGACTGAGTCCGGAACTTGTCCCCGATGCCATATCTTAGTTTCAATATCAGTGCGGTCGATCACCAATAACAACCTGTATGAACGTCTAACTAAAACATTTAGCGCACATGTGTTCATTACGTTTATCACTGCCCCCGCAGCGCCAACGGAAACTATAAAACAGCACAGTAAGGAATGTCTCAAACCCCAACATATCACCTCTTTCGCGCTCTCCGGCACAAAGAAATCACACTATAGCCCGTGCCATCATTTCCAGCGCCTAATCACTTCCTTCTCAAAATGGATTCCATCGTCACCCAGCTCATTACCGTTGCCGTTGCTACTGCTTCAACTGTAACAGGAGTTTCGTGAGACACAATTCTGCGTAGGCAGTTGAATACACAATTGACCTGTCTTGCCCTTTTTACAGCCTTCCCGCATGGCAGCCTGCGGATGCGATCATACGCGACATACGTGAAGTAACCTCAGTTCGTAAAATATCTGTAAGTCCCAAAACTCTTCAAATATCTTGCACTAACGTATTTTCCACAGGGATATCTGGACATCAACGTAAAAATTTAGAAACCCCAGTCAACATTGACAGAATATTCCTTATTAATAACACGCAATGTAATTTTATAACTGCAATCAAATAAACATATAATCATCCTCTGAAAGTAAAAAAACCTGAGCAATTGAAAGCTGAAGGTATTCTGGCTCGACGCGAATTAGCACGCGCATGCCACGCGCGCCTCCACGATCGGGGGTGGGCGCACGCGACGCGTCGGCAACGCGTCGGTCTTATTTTGAGTTACCGAGATGTATTTGGTATTGTTATTATCCAGGGTCATTATCCTGCCGTCGACTTTTTTTGAAGTCGATATTTCCTCCGGCCATTGAAGCTTGTATAATCCATCTGCTCATTAATCTATGAGTAACCTCATATCTGCCGCTGCGTGGGTGCGGCGAGGGGTCTCTGCCCCAAACCCTCAAAAATATGTCCTCGATGACAAGGAATTGGAGCGCGTCAGCGCCTTGGCTCGCATCGAACTGGAGGACGCACGGATCGAACTCGAGCGAGCTCATCTAGCAGCGCAATCGATGGGAAAGGGTGCGGAGGGTGACGAGGCAGACGATAACGCGGAAGATGACGATGATGAAGCGAATTGGGTTGAGTAAGATATTCTTATACGCTACCTTTAAATGATGCTTATTGTCCCCAGCGAAGAAGATGAAGCTATGGATGTTGACTCCGGAGCCCTTCCCAAAAAGAAGGTGGACGATCTGACAGAATACAATCTAGAAGACTACGACGACGACGATGTAACCGCAGAGCGTATGTTATTCTACCGTACACGCATCTCTCAAAGCTAAAGTGCGTCAAACATACAGCCGTTGGTCCCTTCAGCAATATCAAAGGTCTAACATACTACAAGGACAACGAAGAGGATCCCTATATCACCCTAAAAGACGTAGGTTGTCTGTATATCTCGTTTTCTACTCTACTCACCGAACAATCTAAGGAAGACGATGATGAGCGCGAAGAACTGGAAGTATTACCCACAGATAACCTCATCGTAGTCGCCAAAACCGAAGACGAAATCTCACAGCTCGAAATCTACGTCTATGATGAATCACAAGAAAATCTCTATGCTCACCATGATCTCATGCTGCCGAATTTTCCCCTTTGCCTCGAATGGCTCGACTTCCCTCCCGCATCCTCATCCTCAAATTCAATACACGGACCTAACCAAAGCACAGGACTCGGAAATTACATTGCAGTCGGTACCCTTGATCCCGAAATCGAGATTTGGTCGTTAGATGTTCTGGAGGCCATGTATCCATCCTCCATCCTGGGACGCCCGGATGAGACGCAGGCGCACATCCCGATTCCAAGTGGGACAGGCAAAAAGAAGAAAAAAAAGCCCAAGCATCGCGCGTCCCAGACCGCCTACCACGTCGACGCAGTCCTTGGCCTCAGCTGGAACAAATCGCAGCGCAATCTTCTCGCAAGTGCGAGTGCGGATCGCACAGTGAAGCTGTGGGATCTGAGCCGCGATCCAACGCTAAATGGTGAGGGTGGAGATGCTGGGGGTGCTATTCGGAGCTTCGACGTGCACAAGGATAAAGTCCAGGCAGTTCAATGGAATGAAAAGGAGCCCACGGTTCTGCTTACCGGAAGTTACGATCGCACTGTGAGGACCTTCGATTCGCGGGCTCCAACGACAGGTGTTGGCGCAATTGTAGGAAGCGATGTCGAAGCTCTGCGCTGGGATCCTTGGGAAAGCTATGGTTTCTATGTTAGTGATATCTTGGATCTCTCGCACAAACGAATCTGAACATTCTGCAGGTCTCATTGGAGAATGGTCTGGTTCTGAACTTTGATGTCCGAACTCTGCCATCCAATCTCGATAAGCCCTCCCCTGCAAAGTTTACGCTTGCTGCCCACGACGGGCCGGCGTCCTCCATCGACATCAACCCTCACTTGCGAGGATGCATTGCTACCGGCGGAACCGATAAACTCGTCAAAGTGTGGAACATCAACGACGAAGAGAACGGCAAGCGAAGTGTAAGCTTGGTCACTTCGCGGGACTTGGGAGTGGTACGTCGCTGTTATCGTTTCCATCATTCTCGTCTGATACCTTCAACAGGGCAAGGTGTTCTCTACTGTCTGGTCTCCGGATGACCCTTTGACACTAGCCGCCGCTGGTTCGAAGGCGAAGCTCCAAATTTGGGACGTCTCTTCGAATTTCGGAGCGCGCAAGGCCTTCGGTGCCAAGCTGCGCGAGGCTGGGAAGATCCTCAAAGAAAAGGCCGAAGGTCATGGAGGTGTCATCGGCGTAGCCAGCGACAATGAAGAGAGCGAAGACGAAGGAGGTGAAGAGTAGTTTGACCCTCCGGATTATTGTATCTTTTTGAGGATCAATGTCATGATATTGCCCTTTCCTCAATAGCTTGCTGTAAGTGCGGCACATCTCTTGCATTTATAGGTAAATATTTTTTTCTAATCATCCTATGAGGGGGGCTCTACGGATTTTAGATTGGATAGCAGAGCAACAAATTCAAAGTTGCGACAAGGGCAACGATCACGGTAGTAACCAGGCCAGATTCTGCCTCATCAAGACATGCAGTACCTGTTTTGATTGTGCCACGGTCAGGGATGCGGTATACTTATATTGAGAGTCCCTTCAATCTTTTGTTCACTTTTGTTCCAAGTGGCAGGCCCCTCATCCAGCGCATTTATTTGTTCATTTTCTGTTCTTCCGCTCCCTACCACCACCACCACCACCACCACCACCACCACCATGATGCTCGCAACAGCTTTCCCCGTCCCGGTTTTATTCCTTGCGGTTATATCTGGAATATTCTGCTTGCCTATATTCGCCTTGTCCATGGTCAACTTCGGCCTGCTGTCCATCTGGCTAAACGCATTCGTTGCGGTCGTCATCGCCGTGCACCACATCGTCCTCGGCACTTTGATATGGTCATCCCGCAAGCGCACGCAGTCATCAAAAGCCATCATTGATGATGAAGAATCGTCTCCGCTGCGTGCGGTCGAAGACCTGGAGCCTCCGACGGTTTACAGCGTCACAAACATTGTCTTCCTCATAGTCCTCGTCATCCTCAACGCCCTCGCATTCAGCGTCATGGTCGACATCACCACCCGCGGAGGCGCAAACAGCACTCTTCCTGCTGAGCGCGTGGGCCATAAATGGAACCTTAAAATTCAGATTGGCCAGTCCGCCATGCTCGGCGCCGAGCTGCTCGTCTTGAGCGCCATCCTCACACTCTGTACACTCGGCCGTCAACGGTTCACCTCCGAGGTCGACAGGAGAAAAGGCGAACTGGAATACTGAACACCAACGTCAAGTCCACTGTAAGTCCCTCCCGAACAATACGGGGTGCCACTCACTAAGCCGATGAACAATAGCCTCCATATTAGGCAGTCCGTGAAACCATGCCAGTGGCGAAGAGGCTTTCCGATGCTGCTTTGTTGGACTGGCCGAGGAAGTCCTCCGGTTATCCGTAGCAAATAGTCCATATACCGTCCCGGCTTATAGATTGAGCCCCATCCCTTCGTTTTGTATCCCTGGAGGGGCCGAGGTCGACTATAGTGTCGGGGGTTTGGCACTTTCGTGATCCTAGAGATCATGCGACAACAGCCGCTTCATTTTGGCATCATTATACACTACTTGCTCGAGCAGACAAGTAGTCGATACTTTACTTTACTTTGATACATGGGCCGGACCCCAATGCGCTGGATGCGATTGCATCTTTTATCACTCATTTACCACTTTACCACAACTATACCAGATCCAATACAAATCAACGGTTCCAATTGTATGCAAGCGCCTCCCAGTAATATGTAGGTTCCGTGGTCTCTAAGTTAGAGTCTAAGACTCTTTAATTATTGTTTTGATCGCATTCTGCTCCAGGGTCGGGGGAGGTATCATCATTTGTGCGAACATTTCGCCCTTGGTAAGTAGAAAACTGACCTCTACTATAAACGCGGTCCTCATGAACAGGTATGTTTCTGGCTAGAATTGCAAACTTTCTGAGTAGGCTCCAGAAGCACTCGCACAAGGAGGGTGGACTGTTGCGGCAATGGTGAACGAAAGCTCGACGATCCAACATGCTTTCTAGTGGTCTATCGTAAGTGTGCTCCAATTAGATGGGGTGCGAATAATGCTATGTATATAGATAAAACGCCCAGAGACGCCGTTAAGTAGGGGTATTATTTTTAAGAGGGACGCAAACCTCAGTCGAAGTTTCTCCTCCTGTAGGAGATCGTCCGGGGGTCTTTGGGCATCGTGATCATCGTCTGTGCACGAGCGTCAGAAAACGGAAAGGAAGAGACCGTGAGTTCGCTTACGTGGTAGTTGTGCTCAGGGACCTTGTCGATGCGGAGCTCCATCTTGCGGATGATCGTCGAGATGAGCGTGCCGAGTTGGAGGTACGCGAACTGCAAACGCGTTGTCAGAACACATCATCTATGCCCAAGACCACAAGCAGACGTACCTGCTCGCCGATGCACCGGTGCTTACCCGCGCCAAATGGCTGGTACGGGCTCTCCGTGCCCTTGCTCACCGCGCCGAAGCCGTAGTCGATCTTCTCGCCGTTCTCGTCCGCGTACATCTTGTATGCCTGAGCCGCAACGCCCTCCGAGTCGTTCCAGCGGTACGGGTCCCAGTCCTGGCCCTGGCGCCACACAGCGGGGTCGACCTGGCTCACTGCAGGCGACGCCATCACGAAGTGGCCTTTGGGGACGATGTAGATGCCATCCTTCGATGGCGCGGAGAGGGTCGCAGGCACGGGGACGTCGTCGCGTACGTAGCGCATGATGCTGTGGATCGGGGGGTGGATGCGCAACGTCTCGCGTATCACGGAGTCGAGGATGGGGAGCGCGCGCAGCTCGTCGTACGTCAGCGGGCGCATTTTGCCGTCCGCACCGGTGAAATTGTCGACCTGCTCTTTGTACAGTGCCTCTCTGTGGATGAAAATGTTATTGAGTATGAGCACGGAAGACTGCTGGGCGTACTAACCCAACTTTGGGGTTGGCGGCGATATGAAGAAGGGCCCATGAACCAGTTGCTGAGCTTGTGTGTTGGCCAGCCATGAGCAAGGCAATCATCATGTGCGCAATTTCCCTGTCGCTGAGGACATTTCCGTTACGGTATTTCTGTTGCATGAGGGCCGCGATCATGTCGTTTTCGTGCTATGGTTGCGGTAATTAGCATTGCCTACAGCAATTTATGACTCAAAGGCTTACATCTGTGTTGCCGTTCCTTCGCTTCTGTATGATGTTGACATAGAAATCACTCATTTTGGCCTGGGCCCTGTCGCGCTTCCTGTAGCTCTCCAGGGGTAGGTTTGGGAACATGAAATTGAGGGGAGTGAAGCCACCGTCGAGATCGTTGTACAGTCCCGCAAACGATTTGGTAAGGCCTTCACGAACCTCCTTGCCTTGCAAAGTGCGCGACGCCGTAAGGATAGTAATTTCTTGCATGACCGTGATCACGTCGAAGGAACCCCATTCGTTGATGTCGTTGGTCTGGTAGACCTTGAAATTAGGGTCGTGTGCGACGAATTCGTCGATTTCGTCTTCAATCATACCAACATAAGCCTTCAGGTTGTCCGTCGAGAGGCCAACTTTGACGAATCTTTTCTGCTCCATGAACACTTCGTTGGGGACGTCGTAGACAACACCTTTGCCGAAAACAGGAGTGGTAAGATGCTGTTGCACGCGTTCATAAGTCAAGAGTATCAATTTGATGTGGTATGCACGTACGGTATATGCGTCTTCAGTGTTAAAGACAGTCGATTTTCCACCGAGGATAAAATTGTTTCCCTTGGGACCAAGGGCGACTGTAACGCGACGACCGAGCAAAATGAAGGTGAAGACATCGCCGTACTGGAAAAAATTGGTGTGTTGAATCACAAAAAGTTCCTCAAAATGCTCACCTTCTTTTGACACTCGAAGAAAAAGCTGAGAGGGTCATTTCCGTATGAAATGGCCGAGCCGATGATTGGGAGCCAATGGAAGACTACTGGTGGGTCTGTGGCTCTCCGGGGTATAATCTGAATGCGCGTCAGACCTTGCTCGAATGAAATACGAAGCAACGCACAAGTTGACGAAGGACATTAAGGACGACAGCGATTATAGGCGTGTTGATAAGGAGAATTAGGAGTAGGCGCTGGTTGTTTTGGAGATGGACCTGGGCTTGTGAGATATAGCCTGACCATTCGTCTGAGGTGGGGAAGGAGGTGGGGAACGTCCCATTGAGATGGGAGACGAACGACATGGCGGGCGACCAAAAAGTGTGGGACATGCGCCAAAGTTGTATCCTTTATATTTGTTTGAAAATCAGAAATCGAACCATTCGTATAGGCCATCCATATTTGGAAATAGATTAGATTATCTATGTTTTCATCCTGTTTTCTCCCATTCACCTGCCCAGGTTCGAGGGCTAGAGTTGGCTGGACGGTACTATTTTGTTCTACACAGGTTCTACGTTCAACAAAAATTTCTATGGCCTGATTCATGAGTATGGATAATGGCATGATGCTTTTCCGGCTTTTTGACAACGAGCAATGTCTATTAAATTTATTAAATGCATACCACTGGGCGCTTCCCGTATTCTACACCACTGGAACGCACTTACCTGAAATGCGTAGCAAGTTGGTAGCAAGAGTGGGGACCTAGAGTCTAAAGATCTAACGTCCCATCCGTTCCTATCCCTGAGTTGTAATTAAGCATATTTTAGCACAGATGGCACGAATTGGGCCTCTCAAGGTATTTTAAAAAGGCAACAAAGCTAGAATAACTAGACCCCACTATTCACCTTTGCACTCGATTTTCGAGATACGAACAAGATACGAAAAATGTATAATTTCCAAATAATTTCTAGTGCCATATGTACTCGGATCCACGCGGAGAATGAATTTCACCGCCACTCTCTTCATCACTCCCGGGCCGCACCTCATTTTTGGCAAGTTTCCAACACGTATCTCTCAGTGCGAACCTCTCTTCGATCTGGATCCATCATCTACCTTACATTCCCCGAGCGCCATGTGAGGGTCTCTGCATCCCGCAGTTGCGGGGTTGGGGGGAACACTTGCGTCGGATACAAGTAGGACAGCCTCCTCCGCGGCTGTCAGCGGCTTCTTGAAGTCTGAGTGAATGGCCTACCTCAGAGCACTCCTGTATACCGGAATCCTGCATGCGGTTGGTATCCAATTTTGGCCTTATCGTCGAATAGCAACGCAGAATGGCAACACGGAACCTACCTTCCGATGCCACGAACTGCGTAGACCTGACAATCTATGTGCGATGCAGATAAGTAAACGCCTATTCAAGAGACTACACTGGTGCTACATTAGCCGCAACTGGGCCGCGTCATTTATCTCTTTCTTGGTACCCTCTTTCTGTCCATCAGTACTCCAAGCTATGCGGAATGGCTTGTCCCTTTAGCTTTGGTTATGATCGCCGACTTCACCGACTTCCCCACTCCGTGCTCTGCCTACTATACCCGCAGGAATCTTCGCGGATGGCATTAACTCAATATGCATGGGATAAGCTTTGAACCTGGGCGCAGCATTCCATGGTAGCTTCAGTGCACACCAAAGAGGCAAAATATGCTGTAAAGGGATCTATGTTGGTGGCCGCGTCCAACCGTTGATTGACAGCGGCTAATGGCAAATGTATGGCGGTGCTGGCTCCAGAGTATTTAATCAAGAATGGAGGCAAAGCGTCTATTCCCCCGCTATCTTCCTCGGGTAATTCCCCTCAATCCCTCCAGCGGCAGACGGTGAAATGTATATTCTACACCGGACCAATGCCCGGCCTCCCCTGGATATCAAAGACGCAGAAAAGTCGGACACAGTACATTTCATCAATTCGCGCTCAAAGCGACAAAGGATAAACGAAAAGTTTGATGCTGCAAAGAGTCGAATTGAACGACACCAAAAGAGGTATGTATGGCACTATGTTCGAGACTTTCATCGGCGTCATTCTACACGCTGATGCGTGATACCTGAAGGTGGACTGAAATCGGGAAGGAGCTCCCTCCTCAAATTAACCGCAGGTGCGTATCTTACTTATAATATCTTTGGTGATTATTCAAGTTATACATTCAATGGCATTTTCTATCAGGCACAGTGGGCATTTCTTTCATGATTCCCTCGTATTTGATCGCGCTAAACGGTCGTTTGCCAATAGTCAGCGTGATTTCAATAGGTAAGTCTGTCGATTTGCAGATTGCTAGTACTATTCTGATTCGAAAATGTTCAGGTGGTGTCATCGGGTTAGTTTTCATTTATTCGTTTATTGCGACTGTAGAGACATTTGAACTCATCGTTTGCTGTCAGCACGGGGCTCTATATTGGAACGGCCACAGGTTTGCTACCTGCCAAATCCAATCGAACCCTCTCATTTACGCGCATATACAGCCTTGATCCACGCCGGTCCAGTTGGAACCCTTATTGTATGTACATTTCTTCACCGTCGACCCAAACAATACCTGGTGACTGAAAATGGGTTCACCCCAAATCAGGGATATATGATTACAGGAACCATCGTCTGGTCTGTTGTGAGTAATACGATATAGCATTACTACTGTGCGAGCGATCTCGAATTGCTCACAAGATGTGCTTCTAGGTCATATCGATTGGAGAGATTGTTGCATTCCTGTAGGGACCCCTTCGCATCCGTTTTCTTGATGACCCACGTAAATTGATTAACATCAAAACTATTTCAAGGCCAAACGTTGGTGGTCCTGTGGGGCTGGCTGGGCTGTATGTCGACCCCGCTCTTGGTTTTGCACTCGGTCGGTGTTGAATTAATTTTGCAACTGCTGCGCTTACTGATATGTCTTCATTGGTGTCCTAGGATGGAACGCGTGGTATAATTGGACTATAATCTTACCCACAGAGCTCAGCGCGGCCGCCATCTTATTCAATGGGTTCTTCCCGAACAAGCACGAGGACTTCATTCGGTGAAGGCTATGTTATATCTGATAATTATTCACTATTGATACTAACACTGCGCACTTCATTTCGATTACGATCGACAGCCAATCAAACATCGTAGCGATAACTACAATGGTGTGTTGCACCCCCTCCCGCGGCCCTACCTTCCGACATGCAGCGACGGACGCTGACTGATTTTGGCTTGGGTAGATTTTCTTCGCCATCGTCATCAACTGTTTCGGCTCCCGCGCGTATGGGGAGGCGGAGTTCTTCTTCAGCTGTTTCAAGATCCTCACCATTATTGCCCTCATAATCGCCGGGATTGCCATTGATCTCGGTGGAGGGAAGGAAGGGTACGTGCCTATAATTATATGGTTGCTTATAGCATGTTTACTAATGCGGTGCGTTGTACTATAACTTAGTTTTATTGGCATAAAGAATTGGAAGACCCCCGGCCCTTTTGTTGAATTCAGAGCGTCTGGTGCACTTGGAAATTTTCTAGGTGTCTGGTCGTCCATGAACCAGGTAGCACCAACTTACTCCTTCGTAAGACTCACTCAACTCATGATTCGTAGGCAGTCTTTGCGTTCTTTGGCACCGAAGTTCCAGGAGTCGCTGCTGGCGAGGTCAGATGTCATTTTCTCCCTTCGAAAATACCATTTTCTAACAATAGCTTTACCATTGACAGGTCCAGAACCCCGCGAGGGTACGGAACATGCCCAATGCTGTGGGCCATTAACTAACTGAAGTGGCCTAAATATAGAACATACCTCGAGCCATAAACCGCGTGTGGATACGGATGTAAGTTCAATTTCCCTGTTTCAAAGCCTATATCTCAGTGAAACGCTTATTCGCGGGTTTTTCCATAGAACCCTATTCTATGTCCTCGCAGTCTTCGTGGCGGGCCTGCTCGTTCCCTCTAATAATCCAGATTTGAGGGGGTCTGCGTCAGCTGGAAGCCCCGGTAGGGCGCTGGTCCTCTCCTCGCCATTCGTCATAGCGCTCAGAAACTCGCACGTCAAGCATCTTGATATCCTGTGCAACGCGGCGTTCGTAATATCAGCGTTCAGTGCTGCCGTCTCCGATGGTGCGTACCCGTCAGTCAGACTGTAAGTGATAGGTCAGTTACCGTGCGCGCAGTGTACATCTCCAGTCGCTTTTTGTATTATCTGGCGCGATGTGGGCACGCACCCGCATTTTGCAGGAGAATATATAGAAGCAAGAGGACAGTGGTACCGTGGGTCGGGATACTTGTCTGCGTTGCATTTGGGCTGCTTGCATACATGTCGGTGTCAAAATCCAGTGCCGATGAGGTGAGACGCCGCTAGTAGACGTGAACATTGAGCGTTGACTGCTCCCTATCTATATGCAGATATTCCACTGGTTGTCCTCAATGAACAGCACAACGGCGCTTCTCTCGTGGATCGGCATGCTTTTCACGTACATCCGGTAAGTGGTTACGCTACGGCACCAACAGCAGACAGCCTTTGCCACATAAATTCGCACGGATTCTGACGCGGTGCGGCGTGGCAGCTGGTATCAGGGCACGAAAGCTGCGGAGAGGAAGGATCCGATGTTCAAGGCAAACCACAAGAACGATCTGTACCTTCACAGATACGGGCTCCAGCCATGGGTGCGTCCGAGTCGCGTGCGCACGGGTACTGCCCTCGCCAGCCCCGAAATGACACTCACCCAGTCTAATCGTCGCCTTTTCACAACCAGATCGCCGTCTACGCCCTCGTCATGTGTATTCTTATCCTGCTGTTCAATGGCTGGTTTGTGTTCACTCGCGCGGGACCCTGGCGAATGGGTGCGTGGGCCAAGGGCTGCTGCCGGTGTTTGACCCGTCCACCGGCAACTTGCTGATACATTTGTGCGATAAACAGCACTGGAGCTTGATGATCCTCCCATTGTCAGCGACCCGGAGATCGGGAGCTGGGTGCCGACGTTCGTCTCATCGTATCTTGCCCTTGTAAGCAGCGACCCCTCCCCTTTGTTCGCGAAACCGCGCTGACTTGATTTTTGATGCGCGCAGCCGGTGTTCTTCCTCCTCGTTCTGGGATATAAGCTGATATATCGGTGCGTCCGCTGGACATCATGGCTACCAGCGATATGGCAATCGTTCTTCTTTCCCGTGCTAATGATACTGCTTGCGTTTGTAGGACGCGGATGGTACCCCTGGATGAGATGCACTTCGAGCGAGGGATTGTTCCAGAAATCGAGGAGCCACAGCCGACGACGCGCTGGGGTAAGTTGCTTGCGACAATTTTTTGATCGCGATGCGCAGGGTGGGTTGGACTCCAGGATCCGATTATAATATGAACCAATGGAAATCGGATTGAATCCATGGATAATGATTATTTAAGTCAATTGGAAGGGCTATATTTTCTGGAAGTCGACGATCTGGAGCGTAAAGCGTAAATATTGTGAACAATTGGCCATTTACGAGCAATCTGCGAGACGGAAATTACTCAAATGATTCAATTATCTTGAGCTTTGATGCAATGGAAATCCAATCTTCTACGCGTGTAGAAAGTAATGAGCGAGCGTTGGATATGGGTGTCCAAATACTGTTTACCGTGTAGCCTGATCAATTTCTGATGTTCGAATAGACACAATGGACTATGAAGCAAGTTCTCCGAGGCGTTGAAAACAAGGCTGGGCTCGTATACGTGTACACTCGATAACGAGTCCATTAAGCTGGTAAATAAGGTGGAATCCATCGACCAGGGTGCCGCTTATCGTAGTGTTGATATGCAACCCCTATGATCATTCAACGTATGAGAACTGATCAGCGCGTCTTCTGAGCCTATGAAGCAATGAGGGATTATCGACAGAAGGGAAGGAGGGAAGAAGATTATCAAATCCATTGGCATGGCTGAGAGCAGAATATCGGATTTGGAAAGGTGAAGGTTGCGCTTCGTGTGGTTGCGAAATGATGGAATGCATCGTATGATGTCAAGAACATCAAGCTGAAGAACACGACTCGAGCGAGAATTAGAAAGCAAGAGACACGAGGTGGCAGCGGTGTTAGTAATAGCAGGTGTTAATGCTGGCAGGCGTTTATACTTAATGAAAGTCAGAACGCCAGGGACACAACGTGTATGATGCGCAACGGTATCCAGCATCTAGTAGAATGAACCCCGAAAGTTTATAACTGTCCAGAACTTTCCCCGAGAGCCGGAATGTACACTCCTACGAACTCGAAAATCATAGAAGCCAACGGCACCACCTGAGAACAAATTACACTGTTAGCAATGCCGTTCAAATTTCGGGGGAGAGAAGGTCAGCTTCAAGTTCTCCGATGTCACAATGGGCTTGCCTCTTATCTAGGTTTATAAACGTCCTGATATGTTGCTGATATGACTTACTTGTATTTGACACACCTTTCGAACGGGCGCCGGTGTCCAATGTTGGAGCAATGAGAAAGGTAGGCATCTGCCAGTCGGACTTCAAGTAGGAAGCCTGAGGTTGGAGGTCTGGAGGCCATTCATTAATGGCAGTAGAGATTGCGGTACCGTCAACTTCATTCACGTTCTTTTTCAGAAATCGTCCTATCCGGATGTTTGTTATCGTATTTATGGGAGAGGGGATGCGATATGGGAGAAGATAAGGTGATGATTTCAGCCAGCGGACTTGGAGGAGATTAAAATCGGATGTTTGTCCCCGCTTGTTTGGCGCAGTCACGGTTCCTTATTCTTCCTCAGCTTCAAGTTCACCATATCATCCGAGGCCTCGCGGCGTCAACCCAAACTCTGTGACAGAATGTCTGGAAGGACAGCTCTGGGGATCGCACTTTAGGCTGTGCTGTCCTTATGTTTCGGGGCTGTACTACTCCTAGCCGCCGCTGGTACACACAATCGCGGCGAGGTGAAAGAAAGTGTCCATCTCCTCAGGCTGTCCAAGAAGAATAAACCTGCCTTTCTTGCAACGTGCTTTCATTCCGGAGCTTTCCTTGGGGATCCTCTGACGGTCCTACTTTCCACGCTTGCCTTTGGGGCGGCAACATCGGCCTTTCTTCGTTCCAGCTTCATATTACGGAGACCTCCACATTGCGAACAACACGAGGCCGCAGTCGGACTGCCTGAGGTCCCACATGGACTCCTGCATGGCTTCTGCACCTCATACGTATCGGTGTCCGTGTCCAGAGATCTACGGATGCTATCCTTGTGATCTTGGCTATATCAGTGGTCAGCAGAGCCTCACTGCTCTCGGTCCGAAAGAGGGATAAAAGCTATCGTTCAAGACAGAACCCGATGACTATGCTTCCGTCTCACTCTCCGCTGAGGGTCCCGTCTTCCCAGCTGTTTCAATGACCTCGAAGGGGGCATACCGAGTCCTAGGTGTCCCGGATGGCGCGAACGCAGACGAAATCAAGAATGCGTACAGGATAATGGTAGCGATTCATCAGCGTCCCTGATTTCCATGAGGGTGTGTTCATTGTGCTTTAGGCTTTAAAATGGCATCCAGACCGTCATCACAACAGTCACGATAAAGATTCAGCGACGCGCCGCTTCCTCGAGGTATGTGCTCACTCCGATGGTGACATCACCGGACACACACAGGCCGTGCCTCATGCTTCCCTTCTGCAACAGGTCACCGACGCATACAGGACGCTGGTAAGAGAAGGGCGCGTCCAGTCACCCATGGCCAACAACCATCGCGAACAACCTCCGAGAAGGCGGCCTCCTACGCCTATGGTCCACAAGACCAGCAGCGAATCGTCGATATCAGTCGAATCGTTCGTGCACATGGTCGCCTCCGGCAGCGCGGAAACCTTGCCAACTCCCGCGTCGAGCAAGCGCGGAAGTTTGCGCTCATTGTGGGGAAGTGGTAAACGCAAAGCCGATGCTCAACGCCGCGGAAATGCTACTGGTCGTCCCCACACGTTCAGCTACCAACCACCTCCACGAGGTGCAGGCCAGGGACCTGCTGTATATACCCCCCCGCCCGCATTTGCACCCATGCCCCCTATGCCACCTCCGGCTCCGAAAGCACCCAAACCATCAAGGGCTCCCCCAGCAAGAAACAACCCTCCGAATGCGTATGCCGGTCCATCCGCTCCTCCTCCACCAAAAACTAACCATCGGCCGCCTGTGTAAGCAGTTTCACTTATCTCTGTAAATGAAGTTTGATCTGATCATTTGCAGCAATACCCCACACCCACCCAATAACTCACGTCCGCCCGCCAATCCACAGCCGCCCGTCAACGCCCGCGCGCCTGCCACCCATCCACAGCCGCCCGTCGATCCACGCGCACCTGCTAATGCACGGCCGCCCGTTAACGCGCGCGCGCCTGCCACCCATCCACAGCAGCCTCAGGTCGATCCACGCGCACCTATTAACGCGCACCCTCCCCTTAACGCACGCGCTCCTGCCGTCCATCCCCAACCACCTCTCGATCGGCGCGCGCCCATTAACGCACGCCCACCTGCCGTTCCTCCACAGCCGCCTGTCAATCCACGCGCACCGGTCAACGCACACCCGCCCCCCGCTAATCCGCACCCACACGTCAACTCGCGCTTCCCCGCCGACCCACACGAACCCGTCAATCCACGCCCGCCTGCGAACGCTCCCAACCGGCCACACGGAAATCCAATACCCCCCACGAACGCCCCCAATCGACCTCCCGTGAATGGGCACCCGCCTATAAACACCCAAAATCGTCAAGCGCCTCATTCACAGCCGCCGATGAATGCGCCCGCCCGCCAGCCCGCCAACTCACACCCGCCAATGAACGGTCCCAGTCGCGCACCTGCCAACCCACACCCGCCTACAAGCGCCCCCAACCGGCCACCCCAAAACTCGCACATACCCCCCAACTCACACATACCCCCCAACTCGCACCCACCCGCCAATCCATACCCACCTGTCAACCCACGCCTACCTGCAAACCCATACCCCTCCGTGAATCCCCGCCCGCCCATGAACCCCCCTACGTCACACAGGCCAGTTGGTCCGGAATATAATCCACCGCACGCCCCAAAAATGCCTCCACCTAACCCGCGGAACGCAGCGTCGCCGTACGACATCCCGTTACACTCCCTCGGGCCGGGACCCGCGGGCGAGTGGGTTTACTCGATGGCCCTCGCGCTTGAGGACATTTTCCGAGGGAAGCACTTCAGCTTTGGAATCACTCGCGCGTACCTCGCGCCGGGGAAGCGCAAGCACGTTGTGATTGAGATCGACATCCCGGCGGGCTGCCGCGGCGGGACGCGCATCATGTGCCGCAACGTCGGGCACGAGCGCACGCCGGGCTTGTTCCAGGACATCGCATTCGTGGTCGAGGAGCTGCGGCACGCGCACTTCGTGCGCGCTCAGGACGACCTCGTGCTGGACGTACGGCTGCCATGGGCCGACGAGCTGCGCCGGCAGGGCGGTGAGGTACCGATCACTGGGATCGACGGCCGGCCGCTGAGTGTCAGGATCAACTACCAGATGGAAAAAAGCATGAAAGGGCGGAGTGTGATCAAGGCAGCGGGGATGCCAATCCGTGATCGCGCGCAGGTGGTTGGGCGGGGGAATTTGATTGTGCAGTAAGTGGAGCTGTTTCCTCCGCGTTGTTGCTTGCTAACGTGTATTTTGAACTGCAGCTGGGAAATTTTGCCCCCTCAACCGCGCATGATGCACTTCGTGCGACGCTTGTGGGGCGGAAAATAACCGGATACCCATCAGCGGATATCGCCGTTGTGCAATATCTTTATTGTCTATTCGGAACTTTATCGTAGGCTCACTTCGAAGATCACTAATGTTGTACGTGTACACGCATAGGAAGTATTTGGTTTGTCACAGGCTTGGATCCATACGTTATGTCTTAACTAAACTGGAGAAATTGCTTTTACACGCATCAATTTTGTCTATGTTATTGCATGAGGCAATCAAACGATTTATATCTTCCCATCCAGATATGTACATACCTATCGGTTGACTTAGATATGGCTTGCGTCAATCTCGGCGTCTGAAAGAAGTTTGGAAATTCCGGTGAGTCAATGAGGTAGGGAACATTGTGAGATTGGACCACTTATGTCGGCATTTATGCTGCTGCAGTACTCAAGTACATTAGTAACACAAGTTCAGCATGCTAGATGTGAGATATATTGTAATGATCAAGTGGATTTGACATGAGACACCAATAAATTGCAAGAAAGTCGCAATATCATGTACATCAGGATAACGTCAATGGTAAATTCTCCCATACATGAATACACATTGCCTAGGTAAAACTTCAAGCTGATATTCGACTCTATATGCAATTATATGTTCTTGTGAAACCAGTCGAGAATATCTGCGGTGGCGCGCTAAAGGGGTTTTTGTCAGCGGAATCCCCTTTCACGGCCCAAGTAACTTTCACCTCAACGTATGCACTCCGAGCCTTGATTCCATCCAAGCTCTGCGCTAATGCATGACTATATTTAGAGGTGTCCTTGACCTAATGGTTCGCGCATTATGAGTTCTTATTGATTTCATGCGAGCGACCCTTTCCCAACGCACCTTGAAATAAGTCTCGATGGCTTGATAGTCAGCTTGGCTGGAGTAGTAGTTCAAACACGCCTAAATTGAGTCAATAAGTGAATTTTCGGCACGACAATAGTCCGGAATCATGATAAGTACCGAAACCAGAACTCCGAGGCTAAGTTGATCCTTGTAGCGGTTGTAGAACTGGAGAAATAATTAATCTTGATCAAGATATGCAGATCATACCACAGAGCCATACTGACTGTATCATAGTTTTGCATAAATGTTTGTGTTGCAGCCCTCCTGGAAGCAAAATTGGCGGAAAGCGCGGCAAATAAGGGGATGAGATCTTGGTCGCGTGCCTTGTTGACGATAAATTCTGTCGTCTCGTGAATAATCTCCAAGTCCTGGGAGGCACCCATCGCGAAGCTTTACATAAGTAGTCAGTAATTTGGTAACTTCACTTCCGCAGGATTCACTTTACCTCGCAGCCTTTTGTTCCGAGGGCGTCCTTCGCAGTTCGAATATTTTGACAATTGTATCATACTCAACGCGACCACCGAATTTAACAGCCTGTTAAAACATATTTATAAGCCCTGCCGGCATAAAATGGACAATATTGCGCTGCATACCACTGCATAGGTGACTTGCTGGAGCTCAGCGGGGATATGTGAGTTATTGCCCGTTTTCAAGAATCGCTTGAACTTCGCTTGCAGTACTTGCAGTACTCTGAGATTGCAATTAGTGTTGCGTTGCTTTGCGTACTTCATTTAATGTACCCTTTGTCATCAGCGGCAGCGGCTTGAGTAATAGCCAGTGTTCTGAGTAGTATCCTGTCTCTGGAATCGTTTTCACTATATTCATACCCAAGCCTTTCAACCAGCGGGACAAAAAGAGTCTGGATCAAAGGTTCAGAGTGTACCTGATAGACGCCGACGGGTAGAGCAGCACTTACGCGTTGGAACCTTTTCAAATTCTCCACTACACTAGCATCTTCCCACCAGATAGATACGAGCTCATCCAGACCTGCGGCCATGCCTTCCCACACCACGTCTACGAGGAAGTTAGCTTTGCGGCAGAACTTTCTTGTAAACAATCAAAGCGTACACTCTTTCTCGGATCTCCATAGGTCAACGACGGTCAAGGAGCTGCTGGGCGTTGAAAAGCCCGCTTTCGATAGCGCAAATGCATCCTGTAAAAGACCTGTTCTATCGTCGAGAGAAAATACAGACTTAGGCTGTGCTGCTTCTGTTGCGATTTTTGCAAGGCGTTTTGGGGTGTAGAGTACGCGGTCTGTGAGAGTAAAACTCGTATCAGCGCCGGTCTCCACGAAGCATGGAGCTTACATACAAACCCCTTTAGTTCCGGTATTTAGTTTGAAGGGCTTTGTCGTATCTACGACAAACGTTGCCTCTCGTTCGCGCAAAACCATCGCTTTATCCACGGAGGAAATGCCATGTTCAGTTGACAGCAAACTCAACGGGATATTCCTAAATTTCTACGGCTTAGCTATGCTCTATTACTTGAGCAAAATATAATATACCAAATAGTTTCGTTGTCCTTTGGATCGGCAGGTCCAGTCTCCAAGAACCTATCTTGACGAACATGAATTCCAGCGACGTTCTCTGTCACAGTCAGTACCGGATACCCAATCTTCGTGATCCAATCATCCATGAGCTCGGCAATATCGATTCCTGTGGCCGCGCTAATGCCTTGCCAGAGATCGTGAGTCACAGCGTTGCCGAAGAGGTGCGCTTTGAGATAGAGTGAGACGCCCTCTAAAAATTTATCTGCGCCGACATAGTGCGAGAGCATGCGAAGAACTACAGGGACCAAAGTACAGTGCCTCAGATGATTGGACATGAAGAATAGTAGCGAAGAACAAACCGGAGCCTGCCTTAGAATAAGAGAGATCGTCGAACATCTAATGGATATACACAGTTAGGACATTGCAAATAAAAACAAGAAGGGTGCTAACCTCATTGATGCGATTAGCATCAGGACATTCCACTTCGACTGGATGAGATGACAGCTTTGCGTCAAGGTTCAGTGCACGATTGAAGTGCCCGACCACAAATTCGGAGCCTGCACGCCATTCTGGATGGATTCTGCACATTTTGGCCAGTTGAAAGGCACGTTCTTGGAGATAAAATGCAGAGTTTACTTACCTATCTGGTATAATGAGCTCGCCCATCTTCATTCAACGGGGACATGAATAAGTATGGCACACAGGCTCTGCGTGAGAAATGCTACACACAACGTACCAGCGTTGCAAATCCTGCAAACGAGCGTCTCAGAGAATTATCACGACAACGCTAGCTCTGTACGTACCTTCATTCAAATACAGCGTATCCCACCATTTCATTGTCGTTATATTGCCGAACCTGTGTGAACGGTGCGTAAGCGGCGATTTCCAGCGTTGTATCACGAAGTTGCCTACCACATATGCGCTATCTCATGGCATTGGATGTGAAAAACAGACACCTTTTCTTGTTGGGTAGACTTTATAAGATCAATCAATAGTATCTGGGTTGCCCCGGTGATCAATCCCCAGTGTTCCATCGCGCCTTCGAAGTCATGCGCCTAGTTCCCAGTTGATGAATTACAATTAAATCGGGACAATCAAATATCCAGCATAAGCATTATGTACTTACCAAGAGAGTATCCAGCTTAGGCAACGGATACTCAACTTTGAATACCTCTTCGTACAGAGGCAAACAGGCCGCCGTGACATCGAGCACGAATTGGGCTTGATGCCCAGTGAAAATCACCTCCGATAAAGCCGAATCACGTTGACCGTGGTCGTATATCCCGGCATGTTGTAGTATCCATCGAGTTGTTCATAATACAGGCGGTTTGCATGGATATGTTTGCGCTGCCACGCGCTACCACGGGGCCGAAGACTGCTTTTTGTACATGTTTACATACGGCTGAACTTGCAAAAACATACTAAGAATGGTAAATTACCATGTGCAGTTCAATCATATTCAAGATATATCAATTTATGTAACTTGCATGATTGCAAATCGACGCGTGGGGGAGATGTACGATGAACATCCTCTTCTTTGTAATGACCCGATGCCTAAAGAGCCTTCAAAGTCTGCAAAGAAGTATTTCTGCTCTTGTATCAAGTTCTGCAAGGGTACGCCGCGAGAAGTCTCAAAGTCCTCGTTTCTACGGCATGCCAAGTTCGGAGTGCAGCCAGCAATGGAGACTCTCGGCGCGGCTGCATGTGTGAGTTCAAATTATCAATTTTGAAGCATTAACTATCTCATATTTTTTATTAAAGGACGACTCAGATTCCCCACTGCCTTCGGCTCAAGAGAGGCCTCTCGGTGTTGACCGTGCTGTGAATTTACTCGATGAACCTGATCTCGCAGACCCGGGCTGTCTCGACGAGTCGCAAATTGAATTTGGAAATGAACGGCAATCCGGACGCCAACTTGAAGAACCTACAGGGAGCGAAAACACTGGCCCCCACTTTGAGCAGCTCCTTGAGAATACTTGTTTGGCAGAACTTCGCCTAGGCAACGACTTTATTCGGGAGCTCAAGGGCGCTTCTTTGAATGGGAGGCATAGTGGTCTTGATTCCGAGGCTCTTGATCGGTTGAAGAACCCGCCGCGTGAACGATTCACACTGGATAGTCAGCCGGACCTACGACTAGCCTTCGATCTGTTTCTAGCCAGCCTTAAAGCATCGATAGATGTCTATAACACCGCGCGAGAGTCCGTGATGAGGCGTCACCCAGAAGACAACCTACCTTCTTATAATCAAATGAAAAAAATGCTCGCGAATATTACAGGCGTCGATTCAATTGTTCACCCTATGTGCAAGAATAGTTGCATAGCTTTCACGGGGCCATTCGCAGACCTGGACCACTGCCCCAAGTGCAACGAGCCCAAACGCTGTCCAATATCTGGAACATACCGCGAATTTCACACTATGCCAATCGGCCCAGTACTACAAGCTCTATGGCGTGATCCTCGTAGCGCTCGAAAATTTAACTACCGACGAAACAAAACTCAAGAAATCATCGAAAATTTACAGAGCAACAATGGAAGAATTCCSATCTACGAAGATTTTTTTCACGGTAGTGATTACCTTGAAAACATACGGAATGGTAACATTACCGACCACGATATTGTTCTGATGTTTTCCATTGACGGTGCTCAACTCTATGCTCACAAAATGTCCGATTGTTGGATTTATATCTGGGTCCTACTTGACTTGTGTCYGGAGGAGCGCTACAAAAAGGAATTTGTTATTCCTGGAGGTTTCATACCTGGTCCAAAAAAGCCGAAACATCTCGATTCTTTCCTTTTTCCCGGGCTCTATCATCTAGCTGCCTTACAAAAAGAAGGCTTGGTCATCTGGAATGCCGAGGTCGACCAGACGTTCACGAGTCGACCATTTCTAGCACTCAATACCGCCGATGGTCCAGCAATGGCTTATCTCACCAGCCTTGTTGGTCACCATGGGAAGTTCGGGTGCCGTCTTTACTGTCCAACCCCAGGTCGACACAAAGCAAATGGTCCACACTATTATCCGGCACTTCTTAAGCCAATAGGCTACAAAATGGCTGGCTGTGATCACCCAGATCTCTCTCACTTCTCAGTATCTACCTCATGCAGTCATTACTTTACCAACCTTCGCTTTCTCCTGGCCTCTCCTAACGACACCCAATACAAGAAGCGACGTCTTCAGACAGGCATTGTCAAACCAACTATTTTTCTCGGCCTTCCTACATGCTCCACTCTGCAAATTCCTCGATGCTTTGGATCGGACATCATGCACCTCAGCACGTTCAATTTATCTGACCTCCTCTTACCTCTTTGGCGTGGCCTATTTGACCACGATCAGCATGACCCCCCATCAAACTGGCCATGGGCCGTACTTCATGGAGAAGTCTGGGAGGAGCATGGTGCAGCTGTTGCGGCGGCAACTCCTTACCTCCCCGGGTCATTTGATCGACCTCCTCGTAATATAGCCGAGAAAATCAGCAGCGGGTACAAGGCATGGGAGTGGCTCCTGTATTTATACGGACTTGCTCCAGCTCTCCTCTTTGGAATTCTCCCACAGCCTTACTATTCTCACTTCTGCAAACTCGTTCGAGCAATGCGTATTATTCAGCAATATCGCATTGGCTCTGCTGACCTCGTTTTGGCCGATCACCTTCTTCGCTCATTTGCCTTCGAGTTTGAAACTCTTTACTATCAGCGGCGCGAAGATCGTATTCATTTTTGCCGACAAAGTATTCACGCACTCCTACACCTCGCATCAGAAGTCACAAGAATTGGGCCCCCAATTTGTTCCTCGCAGTGGACGATGGAACGAACAATTGGCAATCTTGGTGAAGAAATTCGGCAGCCTTCCAATCCCTTTGCCAACTTATCTCAACGTGGTCTACTTCGCTGCCAGACTAATGCCCTCATTGCTATATTTCCAGATCTCCAGCCAACAGAGCGTGACTTCCCCCGCGGCGCACTTGATCTTGGTGGAGGTTATTTACTTCTCCGAGCCCAAGATCGATACAGCAGGGTCATGGAGGAGGCGGAGGCTGCAGCTTTCAGACTGTATCTCACACGTTATCACTCTCTCACACAGTTTGGGACCGAATGGCCACCGAAGATCGTTYGATGGGCTAGGCTTCGTCTGCCCAATGGGCAAATAGCCAGGTCACRATGGAAGGAGGCCTTGAAACCCATTAATAAAATCCGAACTGCCAGATATATCAAGGTAAGTATGTCGTGTTGATTTTTCATTCCGACTCTACTTATTTCAATTCATCAGTTTTTCACAAATGATTCTTATTCACTAGGAGAAGTCTTATATTACTATCAATGTCGTATCAAGGGCTCGCTCTTAACACTTGCTGTTGTCTCGGTTTTCGCATCGCCACTGCCTGCCCTCATCGCTGAATCACACGGAACATTCATATTATGCAAATACCTCGGTCATCGGAACATTTTCATTATCAATGCCACCTGCATCAAAGCGGTTATCGCGATGATTCCGCACCCCCTTCCCACAGCTGTCAGCGATGTCGTCAACAGGGAATTGGATATAGACAGGGAGAGAGGTATCGAAGGGGAGAGGGGTATGGAGTCTACTATGGACGGGGAGAGGGATATGGATGGGGCAGAGGAGTATTATTACCTCGTAGAGCGACCGGGGCTTGACGTTGCATATCTGAGCGGTAACTACGAAGTATCTTAGGCTCGTAACTTCTTGATGTCATTCGAATCATTCCTTACCTCGAATCATCTTTTACCTTCAACAACAAAAGGTCCAGAACAGTGGGACTACCAAATATGTCTGCTTACTAAGGCAGGTGTTGGGCTACAGAATACTATAAGCAGCCGTAAGATGTTCCATTCCCTCCGTTCTTGTTGCCCTCGCCGTTCAGCTGAGTCACTAGCCTCTCGCCAAACTCGTTCTCTGTCATTTAATATCTCATTTTTACGTTTACAATGCCTCGCTCAC
>KN817681.1:41289-51935 GCA_000827495.1 Hypholoma sublateritium FD-334 SS-4 | reverse complement strand
GCATTTATTAAACTACTGCCCAGCCTTATGGGGCAGGTGGGCTGTATATTTATATTTGTTTAAATTTGAGGCCATAATATGATGAGAGTGGCTGTGTCTGATGAAGGAATAGGCAAATAGTAGCCATCAGTAATATTATATAAGCTCCATCAATTGCCTGATATAGTACTCCAACAGTTATGAAATACCAAAGTTATCAGGTAGTTATGAAATGGTTATTATGAAAAGTTATGAAATTCTCAGCTCAAAAGAGAATGAGATAGTTATGAGATAGCCCAAAAGTTATGAAATAGTTATAATGTAGTGTTATGAGATAGTTGCAGCATCTTATTTCATAACTTCACTTGGCAATAATAAAATAATTGTGCAGGCAATTGCTTAAGGTTTATGATAAAAGTGGTAGGTACCACTCCTTTTGGAGCAGAATCTTGCTTCCTCATTGGCGTCAAATCCTGCCCCCTTGCTTTTGGAGCAGAATCTCGCTTCCTTGTCTTTGGCATCGAATTCCGTCCCCTCCGTCTCGGAGTTGAGTCTCGCCTCCTTGCCATTGGCATTAAATCCCGCCTCCTCAATCTCAGAGCCAAGTCTTGCTTCTGAAGCAATGGTCCCCATCTCTTCAGTCTCAGAGCCAAATCTCACCTCGTCTGCAATACTGGATCTCATTCTTGATGAGGACAAGAAAGCATTTTGGAGGAATCCCCTAAAGATGTTTTACGACAGACATGGATTACCATACAACGTGGAATCTGGTGGAAGCATCATTGATTTTGACTGCAGCCATAATGCTACTGATGGTCAATCTGTGTTGACAAGATCGGTATGTGTGAATTTCCTTTGTCTGATATATAGTATGTTGATTGACTATACATAGGGGACTATCCCTTATATGTCTGTTGATCTTCTGTATCCACCACCAAGAGGGGGGGCAATCGCACATCAACTATCACATGATATCGAATCCCTGTGTATGATACTCATTCACATCATGTACTTCACATCTGGACCTGTCGGCGCTGAAGTCAGCAAACCCTCAACTTCTCGAGAACAGCACGTTTCTCAGTGGCACCATGAAGACAATTTTTCAGTTCTCCGGGACCTCAAGTCGGTGGATCTCAAATATCTCGCCCAATATCCCAAAGACTTTGTTAATGAATATTGGGTTCCTGCTGCTCCTTTCTTGTCAAAGCTCTTGCGTATTGTGTATCCTGGTATCAAGGAGGTTGATATGGACAGCCGCAACCTTCTATTCCAAAGGTTTCGATCTATTCTCATCGACGCCCTGCAACACATTTCGACGATCCATGAAGTACCCCACAAATATGCCGCACTTACTCAATACAAACCGGCGGGTGCCCCCCAGAAGTGTCCTCAAATCGAGAGTGTGCCTTCATACCCAAACACCCGTGCACGTACTAGTATTTCTCAGATTCAGCCTTTCCATCCAATGGGGCCTCCGCCCAGTGGTTGATGTAATCGATATATGCTCAGTCCTCACAATTTCTTGGAACACTATTGACGGGCTACTAGTATTCTTCACTCCTTGTTTGTTAGGGTAGCCGCTATCGTCATTGTTGTAGTGTATTGTGAAATGTTGCCAGTATCGAGTTTGTTGATTATATGCATGTTATGAAAGACGGAATCTTCATAAGCAAACGTCCCGGGGTAGTAACACGAATTTGGTTCCATCACTTGTTGAAGTTGACCATCGTCCTCAAACATGTCAATGGACTCTTTCCCTATACCTAGTCCAACTCCAAATGAAGGAAGCCTCTCCAGTCATTTGACTTCTGGCCACTTTTCTATAGCAGGCTCTCAGCCAAGTTCAGTTCAATTATCATCACACCACACTGGTTCACAAGTGGTACACAGTTTGTTGTTATGCCTTCTGCATTGTTTACTAATATAATTCAGCCATGGTCCTCAAAAGTTTCTACAGAGTTGAGCTGGTCTAATCCCAGTACAAGAAACTCACTTATACCTGCCACTCAATTTCACCACCTCCTTGCCCGATTCAACGAATCACAGCAAGAAAATTCAGCACTCTTGGCTAAAAACACAGCTCTTGATGCTAAACTTGACACACTTTTGTAAGTACAGTAGTGACCTTATTGTGCGTAATCTAACTCAAATGCTAGGATGGCATATAACATGCTGCTGACCTGCATTCCGGCTAATACCCTTGGCAGTGTCGACAATCACGTTGCTCTTTGTTGTGATGATTATCCGAATGTCCGGTTCTGGACTAGGCAGGAATGGAACTCAGCTATGCACGACGATGTTCTTCAAGTAGACCCACCTGACAAGTCAGAGCTATTTCTGGAGCTTGAGGAAGAAGGTGATGAGTCTAAGGAGCCTTCACCTCCTGGTCCTGCTGGTCACGGTAAGCATCAATCATCGCAAGGAATTAATGTAACAATGAAATACATTGAATACAAGGATGGTATGGTGGTTGATGGATACCGAGTGGCAGAAATTTGACAGTATGCAAGGTCACTATGGGTGCAAATGGCATTAGAAGCTAAGTTGCCGAGAACTTGGAGCGACGCGGATGCAAGGAGTTTGGCTACTTACAACCAATCCATGGCCCAGCGCTTCACAGAGCTTCGTTTTTGTGCTGCTAACTGGAAGGCAAATTTGGTGGCTACCGACAACTACCCTTCATGATGCCACAACTGGTTGAAGAAGAACAGCAGGGATTCTAGCAAATCAAAACGGCCTGCTGATTATCATTCAGAAGCCAGCGCGAAAAGGTCCAAGGTAGTGTTTGAACACGCTGATGAGCTGCATGCTCTAAATCTGCATCATGCTCCACCCGCAGGGCCTGAGGGTCAGATACAGGCCAGTACATCCAATACAGTAAGATATTGCTGGTGTATGTTCATTTGCATGGTGCCGGCTTGACAAACACTGAATCTGTAGATACCTTTACCAACTATCAGGTTAACTCCAGGAACTCCTGGTATGGTGCCTTATTCTGCAATGATGCATGATGCATCCCAAATGAGTTTGCCCTGATGACACTGTCCCAGTTAACAACTGGACCAACAGGAAGGTAGACATATGCTTTATCTCCAGCCCACCCCATCCCAGGATCTCAATTTCACTGTAAGTTGGCGATTCACATATGGCCTTGACTCTACCCTATACTCAAGTAATTTCTTCAACGTCAGATTGCAAATCCCCTTGCATCAAACCCTATTGTACTGTTGGAAGTGCCGTATGGAATGCATCACCGTCCCGCACTATTCCACGGTGCGCCTCCGCCAGCAGCTGCTAATCCGCATGATACCTTGACACCACTGCCTTCTGGGTTGGATACCACCAGCGATGGTGCAAAATGCTCAAAGAGCGCCCGTATGCAGCCTACAAAGACCACGACAGCTAGGTATGTGATCAAAATCATTCTGTCTTGTGGCTACTAACTTACATCCTCAACAAACAAATAAACTTATGTGTGCAGGAATGGGTCAAGAATAATCCTCAAGGCATGACAGATGATTTCAAAGTCTACTACAACAACCTCCCTGCAGAGCAAAAGCAGGTTCGTGATATCTTTGCAGTCTATCTATGGCGACCTTCTTACTCCCTTCGCAGGTCTGGGAAGATAAATCAAAAGCTAGTTTGTGAAAACCACAGGTCCTTGTGCTCAAGGAATCCTGAGCATGTTGATGTCATAGGTAATGCAATATGAGGGTAGCTTGTCGAGTGTTGTTGATTCAACAAGTATTACGTAAATACTGCGTAATCAATATAGTTCGATTTGCCTCGTTCTCCAGCTGGATAAGAGGGATTGAATTGGGTTGAGATTTATTTGATTTAGCTGGATGTACATAGACTTAGAGAGATTTTTGTAGATAAAACCAGGCAGCTGCATGTTTTCTATTCACGGCAATCAGTATTACTTTGGAATCATCCAAGGCGTTTTTGACTGGGGATTAGATCTTAGGTGGGCACATCAAATATTCCCACACTCCCAAAAAAGCGATCAGAATGGCCACTTTTACTGTACATATGCCTGTATTTCAATATTAAATAAACCTAATCCYCCCATTCTTGCTGGGATAGGCCCTTTATATTTATTAGAAATTTATCAAAGGGTTTGCCATAGGATAGAAAACCATTGAGGGATGGATGCAGAAAGATGGTAGTGGATGTACTTCACTTTTTTGTACCTATTTTTAGATCAGAAACTCGGAACATAAATAGATCATGCAGATATACCACTCAATTCCTCTCTRRATATTGCTGTCCCTCCACATTTAAATGCATAGGAAGGATCAGCTCATCTGTAGCTTTCAAATGATGTCTTAAATGTGTGAATAGGAGGACTGGAAGGTGAGAAATAGACATTTAGTCCGCTTTTTTAGACTATTTTTAGGTCAAATCCTTGCAGCAACTATTGCTTGCTCAATATCTTTATGAATACTTTGCTTCAGCACCCCAAATTTTAATAGTAGGATCAGTCAATCCATATCTTCAATTTGKTAGTCTGATTGTGTGAATAGGTGAAGTGGAAGGTGGTGAATAGCCTACTGATTTCGCTTTTTTGCCTGTTTTGATTACCAGCATGATAGACCATTTAATATCTCAGTGAATACTGACCCCCATAATCCCATCTTTCACCAGCATCAACAATACATCTATATCTTCAAAACTGCACCCTGATTTGGGGTGTAGGGCAAGTGGGAGGGGCAGGAGGAAGCATGTATCATCATGTAGTCTGAGTTGGGAATGATTTGTAAGCAGATTCAACCATAATGTCACCTCCTCAATTGCTTCACCAATACCTGCCACATTTACCTTTAAAAAATATATTCTGAATTTCCTCATTCATAGCTTTCAGGTGATACCAATTTTATGTATGGAAGCATTCTAGAAGTGCAGGAAACTTCGCTTTTTTGGGCCTGTGGCACATGCTGATCAAATACTAATGGCGGCATCATCCCCCTTCCCACCAGCACAGATAAGAGTCTATCTCTGTCAATTCATGGGGGATTTCCTTCAAATCTTTTAGATAGGGCAATATTAGTACCTGTCTATATGTCTGTCACATTTGTACAGCAGATAAAAGATGTTTCTCTACCCATTTCGTTGCATTTGCCGATCTATCTCGGTCAGTTCTGCTCCGATTCCTTAGCTGTTTTTTTGAGGCTGTGCGGATTGTAAATGTGGTTTTAACAGTGTCTACCACATTTCAGAGCAATTCATAATCATTGCACAATGAGAAAAATAGGGTATTTTAACCGTACATCCATAGATATTTCATGGGGAGCTCATTTGAGCAGATATTCAAATTCTGTAACCCCGAAGCTTTAGGTAATAGACATGGTCACCTATTTCAACCATTGAATTAGGATCAGCAGCAAGGGTGGCCCCAGATGCAATTGAGATGCATCTGTGATCCTGCTCTACTTTCTCAGTAAATAATGTTGTTATAAATGCAGCTACTCTGTAAATCGTAGTGTACATGTTTAGTACTAATAAAGGTCTTTTTAACGCATGTCTTAGCATGTCTATCCGATTAGAATTGACCATGAAACAAGCTAATCATTCAAAAGGGGGAGGAGGAGATGGTGTACTTCAGAGTTTTCACTCATTCAACTTGCTTGATCTGCTGTATAAACACTCAAACCATATAGGTATATACTACCACTGTACTATCTCAAACATTTGAAGGAAATCCCCCATGAATTGACAGAGATACTCTTATCTGTGCTGGTGGGAAGGGGGATGATGCCGCCATTAGTATTTGATCAGCATGTGCCACAGGCCCAAAAAAGCGAAGTTTCCTGCACTTCTAGAATGCTTCCATACATAAAATTGGTATCACCTGAAAGCTATGAATGAGGAAATTCAGAATATATTTTTTAAAGGTAAATGTGGCAGGTATTGGTGAAGCAATTGAGGAGGTGACATTATGGTTGAATCTGCTTACAAATCATTCCCAACTCAGACTACATGATGATACATGCTTCCTCCTGCCCCTCCCACTTGCCCTACACCCCAAATCAGGGTGCAGTTTTGAAGATATAGATGTATTGTTGATGCTGGTGAAAGATGGGATTATGGGGGTCAGTATTCACTGAGATATTAAATGGTCTATCATGCTGGTAATCAAAACAGGCAAAAAAGCGAAATCAGTAGGCTATTCACCACCTTCCACTTCACCTATTCACACAATCAGACTAMCAAATTGAAGATATGGATTGACTGATCCTACTATTAAAATTTGGGGTGCTGAAGCAAAGTATTCATAAAGATATTGAGCAAGCAATAGTTGCTGCAAGGATTTGACCTAAAAATAGTCTAAAAAAGCGGACTAAATGTCTATTTCTCACCTTCCAGTCCTCCTATTCACACATTTAAGACATCATTTGAAAGCTACAGATGAGCTGATCCTTCCTATGCATTTAAATGTGGAGGGACAGCAATATYYAGAGAGGAATTGAGTGGTATATCTGCATGATCTATTTATGTTCCGAGTTTCTGATCTAAAAATAGGTACAAAAAAGTGAAGTACATCCACTACCATCTTTCTGCATCCATTCCTCAATGGTTTTCTATCCTATGGCAAACCCTTTGATAAATTTCTAATAAATATAAAGGGCCTATCCCAGCAAGAATGGGGGGATTAGGTTTATTTAATATTGAAATACAGGCATATGTACAGTAAAAGTGGTCATTCTGATCACTTTTTTGGGAGTGTGGGAATATTTGATGTGCCCACCTAAGATCTAATCACAAGATCAGTAAATTTTGCTTTTTTGAGGTGTGGGGGAATTTTTTATGATGGCAAGTCGGCACAGCACAGGCATGGCTGCTTTTTTCAAACTCAGCTACATGCCAGCTGGTGCCGGAAAACACGCTGGGCAACTGCCCAGGCGTAGAAAGCAATTACTGTAGGAAATCGACCAACTGCTCAGCTGGAAATTTGTGTGACGCTTTTTTTGCAAGTGCTCAAGTGCCCAAAAGAAAAAAATTTGAGTGACAACTAGTTATAGTGCTCAAATTTCGGACTTTTTTGCTCTATATAAGGCAATTTTCAAAATCAGATGCAATTTTTTTCAAAATAAGTGCTCAAAAATATCTGTGAGTGTGACGATGTTCAAAAAGTGCTCTGCTCAAAGCGCCCTGTGACGCGTGATTTGAGCAGTTGGTCGATTTCCTACAGTACTTTGGCTTTGGCTTGAAAATGGCTGTTGGGAAGTTGCCCAAGAGCTTGGGCAACTGCCCCTGTGGATGCATGGGACTACTTGGGCAACTGCCCATATCTAATGCATGAGACTAGCAGCCACTGGTGTGGCTGCTCAATCGCACATCCACAAAGGCTGTCGACGGCAAGATACCTTACGAGGCCGCTTTCAGGAAGAAGTCGGACCTCAGCAACGTCCGCGAGTGGGGCGAGAAGGTGTGGGTGTGCGTGGAGGGTGGTGACAAGTTGGGTGGGTAGGTGTGAGAGGGGCGGTGGATGGGCATCGACGAGAGGTCGAAGGGGGTGCGGGTTTTCTGGCCAGACAAGAAGATGGTTACCATGGAGCAAAACATCTACTATGACAAGACGGGGGCGTCAGCTTCTCGTCTTGAGGGGGAGCATTGGGAATTTATTGAAACAAAAGCTGAAGAACCTACTGAAACTTCTGCTTCTCATCCCACTCCTGTCGCCAAAACCCCATGCACAAGCACAAGTGCAGCTTCGACACCCATGCCTGTCCCGGATGCACATGCATCCGATGCTTCTTCTGATGCATCAACATCCGGCGTATGTCCCAAGCATGTTTGCAAACCAGCCACATGGTTGTGCGACATCCTTGATGGGCGCGCAGTTGTTGGGAATTGCCAGGGTGTCACATACACGTGTGGTGTGCAGTTACCCACCGAGAGTGCCGCTCCTGCTCCTGAGGCCGAGAAACCACTCGAGGCTGATGGCGAGGGCGACTGGGTGATAATAGTGGCAGATTTCACGGATAAGTACGCGATGGCCGTGGAGATCAGTGAGGTCGAAGCGTTGGAGCTGCAGGACCTCAAGGAAGTGAGATCGCGGCTGGACTGGCCTCTGTGGGAGAAGGCAATTGAGGAGGAGCTGCGGATGTTGCAGGAGACAGAGACGTGGATGCTGGTGGAGCCGCCAGAGGGAGCAAATGTCGTTGGGTCGAAGTGGGTTTTCCAAGCAAAGAAGGACACGGCAGGCAACGTTGTCCGCTACAAGGCTTGTCTGGTCGCGCAGGGATTTTCGCAGGTCCCTGGGGTCAATTATTTTGACATGTACGCGCCCATTGCGTGCCTGGCATTGATCCAAGCAATTTTAGCACTCGCAGCTGCTCAGGACATGGAAACTCATCAGATTGACATCAAGGGTGCCTACCTCAATGGGAAACTCACCTCCGAGGAGAAGATTTTCATGTGCCAGCCTCCCGGATACGCCTCCGGCCCTCATCTTGTCTGCCAACTGCAGAAAACCTTGTACGGCTTGAAGCAGTCTGGCCGTCGTTGGTACCAGCACCAACAATGGTTGCTGTAATTATACATGAAGTATGGGCAGTTGCCTAACTATGTTGATGCATCCCCAAGGGCAACTGCCCAAAGGCTTGGGTAGTTGCCCAGTGATGCATYACAGGGCAGTTGCCCAAGGGCCTGCCCCCCATGCATGGCCTAGCCAACTGCCCATGGCTTCCAAATGTAGGAGCTATATTTTACATAAGCTGGTCTAAAAATAGAAAAACGAGAAAAAAATTGCTAAATTAGCAGAAAATTCAGAGCTATCCAAATATACCAAAATCATCACTATAGATGGCTTCCTTATTTGGCAAAATGCAAAATGAATTTTTGAATGGCTGCCTATTGGCAAAATTGACCACCTCAGAAAATTATGAAATAATTTTTAAAATTCCCTAAAATTCATAAACTATCCGTATATGGAAATAAATTTAATGGTCTGTGCACAAAACAATAAAATAAGGGCCTTTTATTAGGTAGATATCAACTAGATTAGATGACTTTGGAATCTCATGTGCTGCTGCCCAAAAGATGGACTTGGGCCAAATTTGGCAAAGTCCAGCTTGGCCTTCCATTTTGGGCCTGGGTGTTATTCCCATGCTAGGCCTGGGCTGATGGCTATTATTTACATTTGTTTGGATTTGAGGCCAGAATATGACATGAGTGAGCCCGCATAATGTAAATAGAGGCAAGCAGGAGGTCACACATTGGCTTTTGATGCACATCAATGTGCAAATAAACAAGCACAGCCTTGCGACACAGGCCATGTAGTCTACGTCATAGTACCAAAATGCCCCCCAAATGCCTCTGCCAGAGGCCTTGGGAAGTTGGCCCTGGGGATGCATCAACATAAAATGGCAACTGCCCATACTTCATGTATGAGTACAGCAGATACTGGTGCCAGCGCCTAGTCGAGATTCTCGTGGACAACATGGGATTTAAGTGCTGTGAGGTTGATCAGGCCGTGTTCCACAAGTGCAGTGAGGACAGGAAGGCACTCACTGTGGTCATGGTGCATGTTGATGACTGCACAATTGTCGCAATGTCGCCTTTGTTGATTGCTGATTTCAAGTCACGTGTTGCCGGCCACATGGAGATCACGGACTTAGGCAAACTTCACTGGCTTCTTGGCATCGAGGTCCACCATGAACGTGAGGCTGGCTGCTTCTTTCTTTCCCAATGTTCCTACCTCAAGTCCATCATCCGTTGCTATGGCTTTGAAGACCTCAAGCCACTCTCCATCCCCATGGACCCAAACATGCGGCTCTTGTCCGCGCAGTCCCCCTCAATGATGCACGATTTCACGCGGATGCGCAATGTGCCATATCACGAAGCCGTGGGCTCGTTGATGTATGCGGCGCTCGGAACGTGCCCGGATATTGCGTATGCAGTGCAGACAGTGTCGTGATTTACTGCACACCCTGGTTACGAGCACTGGGACGCCGTCAAGTGAATTTTTTGCTACTTGAAGGGCACTACAGAGCTGTGGTTGGCGTTGAGAGGCTTGCTGTCGGGCAAGACACAAATCACAAAACACACAACCACTGCAGAGCGAGATTCTATCCCTAGATCGAGCGACGCTCTTCCTAGTACTATAAAATCTAATGTGTGCTCTGCCCCGTAGTAGCTAGCTAATGTAACTTTATGTCTTTCTCTTCAACAATACCCTGCGGTTCGTTGTAAGGTAAGGGGAATTATTCAATACTAATCAATCAATTCAATCTAGCTTTCTTAGACTRGAGTAAAGAGAGATACAAGAGTTTATGTTTTTAGGGTTTTGTGCAGGGAGCTTCGTCGAGACTCAGCAATCCGCTTATTTTAAAATCGATCCAACTTCTGATCGTCGAGCTAGCTCATTGTGTTTCCACATTTTATGGTGTACGCACACTTCACTGTCTCCCACTCTGCAGCTAGCTAAGTTCTACTCGCCAAATCTCGCGTTCGAAAACATTTAACTGGTTCCTAGCTCCTTGTTTTGCCACCAATCGTCACTTCACAYGTTCCTAGCTCGTACCGCCTATTATCCAGTCCTACCCAATCCTTTCCAGTCCAATCCAGTCCGCCAATAATAGAGTCCCAGGCACTCTCCAGTCCAATATAAGCCCCAGGCGCTTTCCTTTCCTATTCCAATCCCTGATCAGGCCCCAGGCGCC
>KN817681.1:0-22528 GCA_000827495.1 Hypholoma sublateritium FD-334 SS-4 | reverse complement strand
GGGTTTGACTAGAACCCAACAGCCAGGTGTGCAGGCACATGTGGATACTTCTGACCCACGCCAGTGCAGGGACCTTCTGCCGTTAGTAAGCGAACATATCAACTTCTAACACTTCTTGGGTTCCTTGTCTGTTTCATCCGCTTTCTTCGCTTTCTGGCCACCCCTCCAAGCTCCAGATTGTGCTCGTTGCTTCGCCGTTGCTTGGTGATCCTTGTATGACCTGCAGGTGGCTTGAACATGCCCCAAACGGCCGCAAAACTCGCATTCAGTGGTAGAGGATGCAGGAGGGCGAGATGAGGTTGCTGCCAGTGCAGAGGYGACGTTGGGGGCGGCAGAAGCGCGATGGCGACGTTGGGATTCCTCAGAAACAAAGGCCTGTTGAATGGTAGCCTTCTCCAGCTTGTCCAGCAGTAGGAGAGACGAAGCAAAGCCACTAAACTCGTCAGGAAGCGCCCTTATGAGTGTCATGCTTGCCAGCTCATCATCCAGGTTGGTGAGAGTGAAGTCCCTAGGCCCAAGATCCTGGATCCTGTGGATAGCAGTGTCCACTTTGTTCATGAGGGACTGCAGAGACTCGTCCTCCAGCTTCCTGATGCTGAATAGGTCGTCATAGGCATTGAAACGAGCTCCTGGACRCTTCTGGAGGTGCACAGATGCAAGGGCAGCCCACATCTTGACTGGATCGTCCGAAATGTTCGCAAAATGGATCTTCTGGTTGTCCTCCACAGCCAGGTAGATGTAGCCAGCTGCTTTGTCYGATTTCAGCTGCCAGGCTTCGAGTGCGGCCGCCTGAGTGTCGGAGGGAGAAGAGGACGTGTTGGGCTGCTTGGAATCGCCGGATACAATGCGCCAAACRCCCTGGGAGCRAAGATATGCCTGCATTTCTCCAGACCAGGTTGGGTAGTTGGATGCATTCAGTTTAGTGAAATTGGGCATGTTGTTTGAAGTCATGATTGCGAGACAAGGAAGATGCGTGATGTGTTGAAAGTGCAAGGATAGAGGCCTAGCGTTCACGAACAGAGCACCCCGCCAGCGGCCAGCCGGCCGAAGCCAGCCAGTCGCCGACGAGGACGGGAAGGGCATTGTGTGGGGCACACGCCATTAACGCCGGAGCTCGCCAATACGCTCCCGGGCATGTCATTGAAAGCTGCCAGGATCAGCAGGAGTAATACCCCTGCGGCCCTGCCACGTCATCCCACCCCATCTTTAGGGCGGAACGAGAACACCCATGGAAAGTGTTCGAGGAAGCGAATCAGAGCAGGCAGAGTCCGCGCTGGTCTGTAGAAGTAATCCACTCCGCGGTGGCGGCAGTGGTTGAGAATGTGGTCGCGCGTCTCGAGAGCCGCCTCGCCACAGGGTGTTAAAGGTGGCGAGTTCAGGAACGTGCAAGCACTGCTGGGACCCAACAGTATTTCCAGTAGAAAAACGCATGAAAAACGGAATGATTTTGGTTTAAAATGTAGAGTAGATAAAAATTATCCTTTTTAGATGAATTTTCCTCATGTAACACACAATAAGAATGGAAACAAAAGGTAGAAAATGTATTTGATTTAGTTGATTGTAATCTCTATCCTTTTGTGAGCATTTTAAGAACACGAAAATCAGTCCAAAATTTGGGCTTTTGTTCATATGTTATATTGTGAACTTTATTATGTTTTTAATATTGAAAAATGCATTACGAATGCATCATTTTAGAAAGATAAGATGCATGTACATTCACAAGTTGTGTAAGCATTTATCAATCAGAAAAATGCGCAAAACATGCTATATTTTACAAAGTATAAAACAAATCGCACCATGTCGGGGGCCCGTCATCGCACCCTGCGTCGCGTCTTACGGCGCGCCTTACAACTTTCATAAAATAAAGATATATCACAAAAAAAGATATTCATTGCGCACGGCGCCGAATGCCGGCGTACAGGAGCAGCATGATTACAATTGGCAGCTAATACAGGTTAAAGCCCGGGGTCAAAGGGCATTTGTGGCAGTTACTTCATGAAGAGATTAGAGAAGGAGAATAACTAATTAAGTGAACTTACTGCGGAGCACTTGAAGAGCATGAGTACGGCAAGTTGAATAGGTGAGATCGGATACTTACTGAAGACTGGCAATGCGACTGGGGTGCACTGTAATCGTTTCTTGGTTCCCGAGGCGGACGAGATAGGAACGACGCTGCAGCGCGTTACTACATGACTGGAAGTATACGGGCGTGCACTCACAGTTACTGTTTCCGCACCAGATTGAACAGGGACGACAATGTGATCGATAACTTGAGCGACAACCCGTCGAAATCGCCCTGCATGTTGGGGGTCGGCGATTTCTACGAAAACAGGTGCGCCAATGCATATCCTGCCAAGGAAAGGTGAGCATTGGAATTGTCTCGGTTTCTCTTACTTACCAAGACATGCTGAATTGTGGAAAACTAGGTAGAAGACGAGATTGTAAGAGACGCAAGTAAGGCAAAGTCAGAAATCAGTTCGAGCAAAATCTGAGTTGAAATCAGCGCTTACCAAAGGACTTCTCCCGCGCTGCTGTCGATGTCGCTGACTCGAGTGTCCTGCTCAACGGCACTCACTTCACCCAAGCTCCCCTCAAGACCTTCAACGATTCACCATCGAGGAAAATCAGTCCCTAGCACCCACGCGACGTGCTCAGAAACAGCGGGCTCCATCAACTGTGCATTCGAGAACACCTGAAATTTGACCAATTGTTGCATTGTGAAGTGCACTACGATTCAGCTGCACAAGCAGGTCCTAACATGTCAATCTATTCGCCAGTTGCCATGCTCTTGCACCACGGGCTCGGTGTCCTCATGCTATCCGTGCTGCGGACCTTCTACGGCTTCTGGCTCGCTCTCACTAAGACGGATATTGGCAGAAAATACAAGCTGCGCACCTTTCAAACGACAACGCATTGATAGCTCATCCACCTCTGACGTTCCCCAGTTGGTACGAGCCACCTCGCCCTGTATGATTCATCACCAGTTGACCGCACTGGCACTGACAACGCTGCACGCGTCTTCATCGACGATATGGCGGCAGACGTGCGTACCGCTGTTCCCAGATGTCTCTGCTGTCAAGCGGTGAGCTAGACCTGTGGTATCGAATGGCTGACGTACAGCATATGATGCCCGCTTCGTACGCCCCGCCGCCCATCTCACGCTCCTCCTCCAACATTCTACCCGCCGGCTGTCGATCGCGAAGGGCTGTTTGGTCCATGGTAAGCCTTGATAACATTTGATGTACACCCGAAGACTGATTTATCTGTTTTGTTACCCTCTGCCCGTGAGCTCGTCGCCCGCATATCCCATTGAATATCTGCAATTTAGTGACTCTGGACAACACAATACGTTCGACAGCAAGATACCGGAGACAGCGCCCATGCAGGCGGCAGCATATTGGACGCTGGGCCATCTTTCTGCCCCATCCGTACCTCCATCCTTCTGCTACATCATGATCTCATGCCCTGCAATACCAGAAGTGAGTGCACTGTCCATTCATTCCAGTGCGGTGAATGCTTACATTTAATACGCCGCGGGCAGTATTCTAGCTGCTTGTACATCAAATGGCTAGACCGCCGCCAGTGCTGCTGACGATCCAAGTGGGTATGTGGTCAATGTGCTTCCACACACAATGAGGATACACTTACCTAGGATGCAGACTGCGCACGCTGGTTGTGAAATGAAGTCGGCCCATCTCCAAGTTGTTCGTTAATGACAACGAGGGCTACACGAGGGCGTGAGTGAGCAGCGCGCCAGCGGACAAGATCCATCTGCGAAATACTGCCTTGACCTATATCAGTGTCCTTGTTTTATCACACTCTAGAGGAACTCAAGTCCAAAACTGCTGATTGGAACATGAGATATGTACACGGCATCGATATAGAACAAAATGTTTATGAAACAGTGAATGCGGGGCAACAGCCCCGCCGAAGTATCAAAGCATCGAATTTCGGTCCCCAGGAGGAAGGTGCTTGTCCATGAATTGACAAGCTCTCTCTTCAGAATAATCGAGGAGATCACGAGTAAGCTTGATTCCTCGTAGCCTCGAGCGCCAATCAACAACAGATAGGGGTCGCGCCTGGCCTTTTTTGATGTCTTGCAAGAGTTTGACAAAGAAAATTTCCGACCGTTCAGTCCACTCAAGCCATCTATATCCAGCACCATTCTTGATCCAAGCAGAGGGAGGTGGGAACCACGACCGCACAGTTGTTTGGCCAGCAACAGTCCCTAAAAATAGACAGCGATTGAATATTAAACAAATAAATTTGAATATGGAAAAGCTGACCAGTGTATAACGTATATGTGCCACAGATAATTGCAATTTCATGCGCTGTAAGCTCATCGTCACAGTACCGCTTGTCTCCGCTTGCCACAGGACCAAAGTAGCCAACACGATGCGTCATAATTTCTACGGATGGGCCTTGTAGAGCTGAATCAGTGCTAAGATACTCCTTTGCAATTCGCCCGACTATCCCACCCTTCAACATAGCCGCTCGCCCGCGAGAAGAAGTCAGCAGTACTTTGCACTGCATCATTGCTTCTTCAAAGTCACCAACATCAAACATGTGTTCGAGGTGCCGAAAACGTGAGGGTTTGTAGTCCTTCGATACCGTAGAGTTTAGCGAACTGACTGAGAGGGGGAGAAGAGTACGAAATGGAATGCCTCTTTCGAGTAAGTGTGCTGCAACACTAAATATGGTCACAACAGGCACAGAGGCTGAAGTAACATTTGAGGAATGTGCAAAGATGTAGCGAGATACGTATAAGGCTGCTGTAGCACTTTCAACACCCAGAACCCAACCGCAGGCGTCCGAGACAGGTGTTGAGAAGATGAACATCTCGGAGATTGGTCGCTGGATCATCTGGAAATCTAGGATGTGGGTAAGGGCAGCGCGATTGCTGTCAGCAAGGTCGTACAAATCCGATGAGGGGAATTTCTTGTTGACCATGTCGGAGAAGAACTGCCATATGGCTGTTTGGTTGGCTTCATCGATAACGGGTACAGACTTTGTATCGGCAAAACCAACTGCTTTGAGCAATTGCTCCCAATTGGTACTGTTCGGTGGGTTTACCGCGGCAGCATGCAGAACAGGAACGAACCCGTAGACCCAAGACATTGTTTGCAACACATCACAGGACCAAGGTATTCTTGGAGGAGCGTAATCAACACTTGTTTGAGGTTCCTGGTCTTCAGTCAAATCAGGTTGAGAAACAGGCTGCGGGGAGTGGGCAGTATGAGAAGTATGGTCATCGTCGCCATCACAACTCTCGTCAGACCCAGAATCATCATCGGCGCGCGATCCTGAGTCTCCGACGGGGGCAAACTGTTCAGAAAAGTCCCACTCGTTACTCATGGCATTGTAAATGCGCTCATTGGTCCGATACATCGCGTATGTACTTTCGTTACTCCGCTTGTTGACACGAACCCGGACAAAGACAATTCGACCTCTAACGAGAGTGTGCCTCTGCCACTCATACATCGTCGTGTTTTTGGTGGGTGGATTTTTCTCTCGCGATAGACGGCGTTGTACATCCTGCTGGCTCTCGAGCATTTCTCGTTGACGCTTGTTTCTGAATGCAATGAAGTCGTTGGGATGGCTGCAAACAATGCCCCGATCTTCTGCATCAATCCCTTCAAGCATAGTCTGTTCAGGAAGCACTACTGCATTGGTGGCATCACTGATAGCTTGTTCAGAAGCAGCAGATGTGTGAGCTGCAATGGAGGCTTGGGTGATGGGGCCAGTGAGCAGATGACCTGGGTATTCAGTGCGGAAAAACTCCCATACGTGAGACGCGACCTGTCGTTGCTTCAAAACTTCATTACATATTGAGAAGGGCCCGTCATCGGGCTTACAGAAATGCCTGATGACTGTCTCTATAAAGGTGGGAGTGGGCGTGCGAAAAATGAAGGTGAGTGCATCTTGTATTTTTGACGGAGGAGGGGCAAAACGGCGAAGTTCTGGATTGCGATCCATTGCTGATTCTTCGGTAGCCGTCCAAGGAAACCAAATTGGTATATTTTGCGCAATGAAAAATTCAGGAGAGGGTCGTTCAGCCACTGTGTCTGACAATCTATATAATACACCTGCTCGAGCACAGCTAAAATCTGCAACAGTAGACGCTAGAAGTCCGTCAAGCCAGGAAGGCTTATAGGACATGGTTGTATTGAGGTACCAGTACCAAGATGGTAATTCAGCAGGAAATCCAGGAGGGGGGTTGGGCAAGGCAATAAGCGGTAGATTCTGTGCTTGTGAGATCAGATAGCTCGTGAAACCCATCCAGACAGCGAACCAATCTCGGGACAGAATTATCATTCGGCGGGCGACCGCGGTACTTCTGTGAAGGCGGTCGTAATGGAATTCCGAAGGTCGTGGAGGTAGACTCCCAGTGATTCCATGGCGGATTCCATAGATTAAACGAATTTTCAAAGCTGCCTCGACCAGTTGCTCTTCTCGTAATTTCCATTTCCGCACATCTTCATCCGACATCTTGAAGCGACGTTCATATTTTTCGTAGCCATCAGGACCCTTGCCCGCTGGCACGGACGTTTGTTCAATATGAGGCATCCAACAGAAAGGCTCGAAAGGGGTGGAAGTAAAGGAAGGAGCAAGTGGTATGAAGCTCATCCAGCCCCAGGAATCCGTCCACCAGGAGGGCTGCTTGTACATAGCGACACTCAATAGCTTATTTTTAGGAAAGGGGTCGGAGAGGACTTGTGGAATGACGATGGTCCTTTCACAGTTGGGAGAATAGTACAGAACCCCCTCACGAAGAAAAACATGGCCAATTTTCTGAGGAGCTGGAGGCTGCGAAGCGCTTGATTGAGGATCTTGAGGCTGCAAAGCGCTTGATTGAGGAACTGGGGGCTGCGAAGTGCTTGACTGAGAAGCTGGGTTCTGCGAAGTGCTCATAACTGTGGTAAAATTTTATCAGCCTTAATCAAGTCGGACGAAATTCAGTGACCTACTAGCAGGGATACACGATACCAGAAACAATGTATGGCGAAGGCGCCGAGCGGATTTAGAGCCTGGGTTCAAATAGCTTTAACTCCTGAGCTTAGATAGTGATGTCTTGACACTTACGACTGTAATTAAAATTATACTAGGAAGAAGCTATGGCGAAGGAAATTGTGGCCGTTCAGAGGAGATGAATGAGGAGTGAGGAACAGCGTCTTTTAGTGCAGTAGCGAGATGGAAAGCTATGAGAGACGGATTGAAATGAAGACGTCGAAGTAGCGAAAACTCAGATTGTTAGCGTGGTAAACCACACTACCAAGAAGTGGAGGCTATGGATGAGGGAGCTGTTGGTGTGGTAAACCACGACCACCAAGCGTTTGAGTGAGTTGCAGGAAGCGTAGATATCAATGATTTTTGGTTTAACAATTGAAAGTCCGATCACGCGAGCCATGTGACCCACTCAACAATTGGCGTCACACAGGCTCGCCGTCTCCGTTCCTCCTAGTACAACCCACCGCAGTGCTACGGTTTACCGTAGTAATGCGCTATTGTTTCCTCCAATAATACTATGCTTAACTGGCACTATTTCGCTCTCGTACATTATCTGCAAGATTCACGGGGCTCAAGAGACAATCAGCTAGGACAAACCTCGATACCGTGAAGATCGTTCCCAACTGCCGCCCGTCAAGCATCAGGCCGTAAGCCATTGTATTACATTCCGGATCGCGTCTCAAAGAAACCACGTCGCATGGGAGGCTGAATACCAGATGATACGTGTCTACAACAGATCATGTACATGAATGACGCTTATCATAAATCCTCGTCGTGCGTAGCGTATTTAGCGCGTGAGGAAGTACTGGCGGTAGGATTTCGAATATTAAGGGCAGAGGCGGCCTTGAAACTATTTGTTAGTTTTTGATGCACCTAAGTCATTATCTCACACCTTCTTTATTCCAGTTGTCGCTTTCCTGACCACTTTTTTCTTAGCGTACTCCAATGTGTACTTCAAGTGAAGCTTGTATGCCTCCCTGATCAGCCAGTCCTTCTCGTACGCATCCTCAATCTTGAACTCTTTAGCTGTCTGTAATACAATGTGAGTAACTATCTTCCTATGCATATCTTGAATAAATCTACCATCCGAAATACTTTCTCTAAAGCTTTCGGTTCTTGTTTGCTGAAACACAAGTTGGGCACCAAAAGTTTCTCGCTGGTCTCGTTTATGTAGGTCTTCCGGGAGAAGGGGGTAAGCACTCATCTTATTCGTGAACGGAGCATCTACTCACGGTAAATTCTTTGAAGCGCTTCTCATCCCATCCCAGTTTTTCCTGAAGGTTATATCCTCCACTGTTCGCCCTTCCTGCTTCACCTGGTGGTTTTGGAATGAGGAAACCTCCCCTTTCATCAGAATCACTAGCTCCAGAATCATCGGACATATCAGATAAGTCGGAAAGTGGTGACTCTGAGCGGAGATGCAAGTTGACTGAATGCTCAACAGGAGCGCTATTCTCAAAGCGGACTGTAGACATGCTGCGACCTGGAGACATGGAACGTTCAGCGCGAAATAGCAGCGGTCGCTTTTGATACGGAGCAAGCATTTGGCGGGCTCGTCGGCGAAGATTCGGAGGGTACTTCTCTCTCGCTGTGATTTGTGGTGGCGGAGGAAGTTCGTTGTACCGGAATATAATGCGTGTGGTAATTAGCGGTTGGTGGGACTGGACAGATAAGGCCATAGGTGTGGTATTGATTTGTAGGTAGTACGTAGAATCATACTCTATATATACAGGCTATAATATTATTGTTTAAGCCCTATGATGAGTAGCCATCAATCTCACAATAGGTGTTACTAAGAGAAGTTTAATTGTTCCCCTAGCTTAAATGGCTGTCAGTTTCAGCGCGCGCTCAAGTCCTTCAGAAACACTCCGCTCATAATCAACATACCAGTTACCAGTCTACCTCAGCAATATGTCCTTTCTATTCAGAAAATCTTCGACTGCGGCAAGTGCTTCGAAGTAATGTCATTATGTATTTTATTTTCTGATCGGTCCATAATCAGGAATATCGCATTCGCGCTCGGCTACACGGATTGGCTGGTCCAGTCAACTGCCTTCGCTTTTCACCATCAGGAAAATATCTTGCTAGTGGAGGTATGTTACGCAAAATAATCTCTGGTGTTCATTGAAAATATCAACACATCTAAGGTGATGACGAAAAACTGCGCATATGGAATGTGAAGACAAAGAAGGTTCACCAACTCATCAGCGATCAACTGGGACGATGGGGACAAATCACCGCTATCCAATGGTTAGCCGAGAACTCCAGCACCGGTGCTCAGTTATGCTTTGGTACTGGCCGAGGATTTGTACTTGTCTATAGGCAAAGAAAAGATGAGGTATGCCCAATTTCCTACAGCCGAAACTTCTCACCTTTCATGTTTTCACAGGAGAAGTTTGTCGAGCTCTCAAATGCAAATATTCTCCCCTTTAATGAGCCTGTGGAAAGCCTCGTTTTTAATCGGAATCGAGTTGTTATTTCGGGTCATGCTGGAAAAGTAATGTTATTCCAGCTCGACAAGAATGGTATGAATCACTTATGGACTTGGCTCAGCTTACTTATAGAAATTCATCGGAAGGTACCTTGATTCCAGTATGGACGAAGAACATTAACGAGCTTAATCAAAGCATGCCTGTCATTCCTCGAAGTGTCCGATTTGCCGCCAAGGGCGAAAATGTCGTCGTTTTTGGCCTGGAATCAGGCATGATGTAAGTCATTAGTTTCATTACGAAGAGCTGGTTTTACAAAAAGTAGGATGTGCATGACTGCGGCTGCTGGTGCAATTAGCTGGACGAAGATGCTAAAATCGGGAGTGTGAGTTTCTATCTATTCACCATCTAAGACTCATTGCTTACAAGAAGTGATGATACAGAGGAAATATTGCGATGAGTCCCGATGAAAAATGGCTATTGGTGGACAATCTAGCAAAAGGCTTTGACCTATACCAGTACCCACACAGTTCACCAACTGACTCATTTGCAATACCACGGGCCGACTGTTGCGTACAAGAAGCTGCATTTTTGGAGGATGAGTCGGTGTTTGCTAGTGGAAGCGATCATGGAAAAATTTACCTTTTCTCACTGAAGAACACTTCCCAGTGCCTGCAGAAATTGAAACAGGGCGGGAAAAATACAATGATACAGGTTATCGATGTAAGTTACAATGGTTGTCCAGGAAATGTTTCTAATGTACCTTACACAGGCATGTTCCACAGGGGAAAGCCATCTTATTGCCAGTGGTACAAGCGAGAAGAAGTCGACTATATGCTTATGGGAAAAGAGGGTAAGTGTATAGTGCTATAGCCACAAGAAAAAATACTCACCAAAGACGTTTACTGTCAGATTGAAGGACACGTTGGCCGCCAACAGAATGGCGGATGTAGTGTGTTAACATTGTTGGTGATCCTGAACGTTGTTTCAATACTCGTTGCTGTCCTGTGGGCCAGTGGTAGCAGCGTCAGGGGTCTGTACATTCCCTATATCCCAAAGAGCTTCCTGTAGATCGTATGTAACCTAAGTTGTCGGATGGATTAGCGAAAAGAGTGCTGCGTCGACTTTGATAGCAAAAGCGCTTGACAATAAAAGATTCAGGGTTCGGGCTTCGAAAGAGAAGGGCCAAGATTGATATTGAATATCCATTGCCTTGGACAAGCCATGACACTGGGTGAACATCAGCGTAATCATTACCATGGGCAAGCCATGGCACTGATGTCGTTGACTCGAAAGTGGTCAGAGGTACCGAATCACGGTCAGTGCACACTGAAAGTCTGATTACCAAGCATTTTCCAGACCTTCTATAACGGGCGTAAAAGCAGCGGGCCAGTATATTTAAAGAATGCGCAATGGGTGAACACCGTAGTACAATGGGGTGACCCCATTGTACTTCGGTGTTTCATGAGCATGTGCAGACACGGCTTTACAGTACATATGTGGATTTAGTGTTGTATTTACATACACACAAAAATAGGTATCTAGGGGTATCAAGTCAAAGCAGGAAAGCAACTCAGCGAGGTATATAACAATGGATAAGACTCGGACGTATGGGTTTGGCGCGGGAACATGGAATTGATAGAAATGGAAACAACCATACGATCAACGTACGGGGAGGAGTGTGGTGCTAAAATACGAGGTTCTTGGGAAAGCGGAAAGGGGTCTGTTGCTTGACCTGTGTGACAAAACTAGAGAGCAGTCTCAGTGAATGTTAACATATGCCAGTAGATAACGAACCCATGAATAATGACATCATCTATCAGCAAAGAGTCTTGAAGAGGCATGTTCACGACACCATTATCTCCGGTACCAATTTTCATCACAACGATGTTTCCCCGCCAACGACCTCCAACCGTAGCATTTGAAGGTAGGTATCGATGATTTTGGCAGAACACCACGAACTTGTGCTCACTACCGTTTCGGCTGACGGTGATTATTGTGTCGTGGATGTAGGGTTGGAGTCGGCGGTCGTTGAAGAGGCCCTCAACCCACGGATAGCGAAGGTTCTTCTTGCCACGGTCGAGTTGGGCCTGGCGCTTTGGGGGCGACTGAGTAGGTACAAATCTCCAGCTTGGGCGCGTCTGGTTGCTTGCATATACTCGAGCACGGATAAATAATGTCGACTTTTTCTAGTATTATCATTAGCACTAGGATCATTGGGCAAAAACGTGAGGCTCGAATACGTACCGTTTGAGATGGTGAAAGAGGTTGAACGCGTGTTGATGGCATATTGGAAGTGCAGTCGCAGTAGAGCTCAATTCAGGCTGGGCGAGTGAACTGCTGCACAATGATTCGTAAGATATATGACTTGTGGAAACACAATAGATAGATACGAATCCTTGATATTCAAACAATAGGAGTACAGGGGCAACAAAAGACACTGGGAAAAATTGAGCGTTGCATGCAGTAGAACAACTAGTGTTGCGACATACGCAAACGGGGCAAGAGAGAGAGTCCGAGAAAGGTAGTATATTCGACCATATAATGCGGTACTTGGGGTATGAAAAATTGACCTTACAATGGCGTTTAACATGCTCAAATCCCTTATTCCCTCCAGTGCGGCAGGAGATATTCAGATGAACGATCTTGAATCAGGCAGCAGCAGGACTGCCGTTAATTCCAGAGGACAGCCTCATGCCCCCGCCCATATGGATGTTGGTCCTGACTCTCAGCAACAACACTCGGCGGCTCCGACGGGCCAGCCCCCTGCACCACATTTCACTCGACCTGCATTGCCGCTTGCCCCAGTTCAGCTTGTGCCGCCTCAGCCCGTTCCGCCTCAGCTCGTTCCGCCTCAGCCCGTTCCGCCTCAGCCCGTTCCGCCTCAGCTTGTTCCGCCTCAGCTTGTTCCGCCTCAGCTCGTTCCGCCTCAGCTCGTTCCGCCTCAGCTCGTTCCGCCTCAGCTCGTTCCGCCTCAGCTTGTTCCGCCTCAGCTCGTTCCGCCTCAGCCCGTTCCGCCTCAGCTCGTTCCGCCTCAGCTCGTTCCGCCTCAGCCTGTTCTGCCTCAGCCCAATCCGAATTACCACACCCCGACAACTCAGCCCGTGCCGATTGCGCCTATTCCGCCTCATGTCGTTCAACCACCTCACAACATCGCACCACAACCCACATCTCAAGGCCAGTCTGGTGTCACAGCTCCACTCATTCCACCTCAGCAAAATGCCTCGCAGCCTCAGCCTTTCCGGTTCAATCTTCAAAATCCGCCGTTACCGTATGTCTTTGGTTCAGCAGCGAATCACCAAGGCATGAATACATCAGACACTGCGCCGCATCTGGGAAAAAGAAATAGACCAGTTGACGAGGACCCCAAAAAGATTCGCGTTATCAGACATCCTTCGGTAAGCATTGAGTCTTCAGTATTAGATTATTGCTGACGGTGATCGGTGATTAGCCGCAGCTGCTGAATGAGATACGAGGCACCCTATCACAGACACTCGAAGTGCAACAGAACAAACGGGTGGAGAACTTGGAAAGTAGGATCCAAATAGAGTTTAACAGAAGGCAGGAACAAATTGATGCTCAGATGGTCGATAAAGAAAGATCATTGGAGGAGGCACAGAAAAAGGTCCAACTTTTATTGAACGAGAACGCCGAAGCAGAAGCTCGCAGACGTGCTGAAGATGAGGCTCAACGACGAGAAAGAGATCAAGAACAGGCAGAGCGGCTCGCAGAAGCCCTTGCGCGTGCAGACAAAGCGGAAGCAACGTTGAGGGATATGGAGTCGAAGATGGAGAAGATGATGAACGCGATATTGGCGGGCGCTCCTCATTCGAGCACGGTTTCTGGTATGTATTGCTGTCTATTGGCGACCGCGATGTCCCTAGCCGCATGCTGAATTCCTCCCACTCAGGACACATGCATCACACACAATCAACGGGTCAAGAAGGGGGGAGCTTGAACCCAAGGAACTTGGGCTCAGCCCCAATGAACTCATACGCAGAGACAAGTTCGAATATTGGTATGTTCTTTTTTGAGAGTTCCGCAAATTTACTGAGGACCTTCCCTAGGCCCTTCCGCAGCGCCAACCGCCTCTTTCTCGGCCCTAGGAGGGGATCCAAATCTCACTACCTCAGGTCACTCCGTTGAGGAGACCATTAACCCAGTCAGAGGAGGGGATACAAATCCTGCAGCGATGGATCTTTATATAGATTCGGCCGGTAGCAATGGTGCACCAAATCGTCCCATCGTAAACGTAGGACAGAGTGCGCATGCATCTGGCATTGAAGGTGCAGTGGATCACCTCGCAGATCGGTCCATCATTCATTACTTTTTTTTCAGAGACGCCAGCTTTTCGGGGTAGAAAAGGCAAACATCCCATTCGTCGCAGGGAAGATGCCTATGACGGAGACGAGGATGAAGACGGCAGTGACGACAGTGACAATAGTGGCGAAGATGACGATATGGGCAAAGTTGCGTCAGCACTGCACGAAGATCATCAGCCCAATATAGATCCCGGAGTCCAAACTGTAGGCACTTCATGTATCATTCCGTGCATGAGACTGACAGCATAGCAAGGTACCTCCACCCCGCAAACACACTGCACCTCGAGGCGGAGGCGGATCTAATCAGATTGCTATGCCTGCGTCTCACACAGAACCTCAGCCTGCGCCAACATCGAGACGTATCCGTACCAGAACTGCAAATTGGGCAAACGGCCTCGCAGGCGTTTATGGAGAAGCCGAGCAGGATACCACGCCGCGTAACAGGACCAAAAAGATGGCGCGAGCGTTTCGGAAGACCACGCTGAAAGGCTTTAATCCCGTTAAGGCGTCAAAAGATGTGAGTCATATTTTGCATACTGGGGTCGAGGCATTGGAGTTGACGAGCCTGCAGACAGGGGTGCGGCGCGCTATGCAGGAGCTGATGGGAGTTGAGAAGGACCAAGATATTATCAACAGGTACTATGCGACAACGGCCGAGGTCGACAATTACGCACACGGAGGCGGAAACGACCCCGGGCTTGATCCTATGCGTCCCTATTTCGAAGTGGGCGGCTACAATAGTTGGAACGATCGGCTTTGCGAGAAATTCGTTGACTATTACGAAGAACGAGTTGAAGCTAAATTATCAGCGGAAGATCGGGCAGCAGTGGAGAACCACTTCTTAGGTCGCCTTTATCGTCTTGGTCGGAAGTGGAGGAAAGCCAGAACAAAGACTGAACTGGAGAGGATAGAGGAAGAGAAGAGATCGCTGAAGGCATCGAGGGCGACTACTCGACGGTTGACGGTGCGTATGACTGTGCTGCCTTGACGGATGTTTTTGATTGATGTAATTCAGCTTTACGATGATCGACGGGAAATATGTGCAGGCAACATCCTGAATCCCGACGGGTCTGTCAACATGGCGTGGACATTCCTCTCAAATATGCTGGACAAATTGGGAGCAGTCGGCATGAGTTCAGATGAGAGTGAGCAGGAAAACGGACGAACCGTATACATCGTCAAGAAGAGAGAGTGGCGCAGCGAAGACATCACACAATTGCTGATGTATATCGACAAGGACCGCAACACGACCAATGCCACCGGCGGTGCTCGCCCGGGAAATCCTCCTCGAAAGAGGAAGCGATTTGTGGCGAACCCGCGGGCCAGCAAACGAGACCCAAGTTTAGGCTGCCCATTGAATTACTACAACCAAGTTTTCTATGCAAATCTAACAAACAGACAGGTTAGTGCCCTATGCGCGGCGCCAGCGGTCGTATTTCCGATTATGAGACGTACTTCTTGAAAAACTCCTAAATCCGTTACATATCTTCATGTACAGTCGTATACCCAAATCGCACCCGAAATTTTCATGGTAGTCATGTTCGTATTCGAGATTTGATTACCGTAGACGGGTACCTTACTATGGCACGCCATAGAACGGTATGTCGCAGGCGCATACTAGACATTGATTGACTCGAAGCAAGGTATTGGCAACGGACGGCAGAAATGTATGCGCAAGAGTAGGCGAGGGAGCTGGAAGAGCATTATTGCCACGGGTAAACCATAGCACTAATTAGAAAATGTTTCTTGGGCACCTTACTACGGCAAGCCATAGAACGGTGCGACTCTGAGGAAGGTATCAAGCTCCAGTTGGCCAGAATCTTGTCTAGCTGACGAAGATGATCGCACGATGCACATGACCACATGACCCATCGCGCGAAGACACGCGGCCTACACCGATAGTAGATACTTAACTGGAACCTCTCATTGGCAGGCTATAGGTGCTTTGGTTTATCCAAAGTAACTATCCCATTGTCCGAGGTGCTTTGGTCGTCCAAAGTAACTCTTGAGTGGAATGTCGCCGGCCCATGTCTAAATATTGTTCCTCGACGCCAGCCGCCGTCTACCTTGTATTCGAGCCTGAGGTTTATTGTCCACACCTAACAACGATTTATATACCCGGCAGGTAAGTCCCTTCGTTCGATGGCTCTCATTATTCTCAATGGAGACTGAGGAAATACATAAAGGTCGACGATGCCGCTTGGCATCGCCTGCAACGTCTCTGTGGTCGTCGATCTCTTCGACCCTCTCTAAGGTGCTCTGGTTTTACCACGGCAACTTGGTTTCCTCTATACTTGATCCTCAATAATGCCCTTGTGCAAGTGCACTGTGCATGGCTGCAATACGCACATTGATCCAGTGTCAGGACGCCCCGGAAGGTCTCTGCATTCTCGCGAACTGAAGGCTCACGGAGTTGCTCAAGCATTGGCGGCGGCTCAAACTACATTGGCTGCGGCCCAGATCCCTCTTGTCCACCACAAAGCAGATTCCAAAGCTGCTGCTGCTGTTGATGAGCAGTTAGAGGCCATCACCGCCCATTTGGCATCACAAAGTCTTGGGGATGAATTAGCCTCAACCTCGAGCTCTGTTCACAGCCCTTCGACTAACCACGAAGGCATGGCGGCTACGGAAGCCCAGATAGAGGATATTACAGCACAACTGGCATCACAAACTCTTGCCGACAACGTATCTGGACCATCTGGTAATCCTTTATGGTCGCGCGATGTCAGTCAAAATCCAGAAGCCAATTCTTCATCCTTCTCTCCTAATCTCAGCTCCATTTCTCATATGACTCCGCCTTCGAATTCAGCCAGTACCCCTGCGCCATCAACTCCAACTCAGTTCCAGGAAGACGAAGTCATTTGTTCCCAGTCTTCTGTCGATTCTTTGCCACGGCCCCTCCCAAGGCGATCCCGCGAAGATGAACTGATTCGTACATTAACAAACGACATTGAACCTGCCGTGGAGGAGCTCTCACAGGAGATTCATGGAAGAATTAAATCCATTAGGCCTCCGTCTTTCGATGGGCCACCTACTCCCTTTCCATTGTCCAGCCATTGTGAACGTGCCGCCTACTTACGGAGGCAGTTGGATCTCGTACAGAGGCCATCTCAGGCTATATTATTAATCAAAGAGTCCATTCTGAGCAAATTGCAGCGCATTGACCACAAGCTAAAGAAAGCCGAGAAGGACTGGACGGAAACACTAGCGCACATACGAGCGAGAAAGACCCCTTCATATGGTGTTCCTCATAACACGTGTACGTTTTGTCTCTCCTTCCCGCTGTTAAATTGCTAATTCACCCCCACTCTCCCAGCTCATCACTTTAAATCCATACTGAGCAACGTAGATCCTGTCCTTCAAGTCACGCTCTTCATGGTTGTTACTTGCCAAATCCTTTTAGGTGTAGGCCGACGCGGATGCGGCTTTATGCTGAACATGATCAGGTATATCATACAATTAACCCTCCTCCGTATGGGCTCGATTTCTTCCCAGCGCGATACGAAACTCTTATCCGATATCCCGGTTGATATTCGAACGGCCGAAAAACACTTTTCTCTGCAAAATGAACACACTATATATGCAGTCTGTCCAAATCCAGCTTGTCATTACACCTACAAACCACAATTTATGCCCGACTCGCCTGTTCCGGTTTATCCCTCCCAATGCACATATCGCGAATTTCCTGACGACCCAGTCTGTGGGACGCACCTTCTCAAGTCGCACAGTATAGCAGGACATACAGTTCTCCTGCCCATCAAACCTTTTGTTGCATATAGTTTCAAAGACTGGCTTGGCGGTCTTGTTTCTCGCTCCGGTTTTGAAGAAAAAATGGACGCCTCTTGGAACCGTGCCGAGCAGACTGAGGATATGCATGATATATTTGATGGCGAGATGCTGAGGAATTTCAAAGGTCCAGACGGCAAACATTTCAGTCATGGGGGCGAAAACGGCGAAGGGCGCTATGTCTTTTCTCTCTGCGTTGATTTTTTTAATCCCTTGGGAAACAAACAAGCCAGGAAAAAGAAGTCTGTCGGCTTGATATCTTTAATTTGCCTCAATCTTCCCCCGGATCTGCGATATAAGGCCGAAAATATGTTCTTATTCGGTGTCGTTCCAGGGCCCACCGAACCTCCTTTAGATTGCCTGAATCACTACCTCATACATCTTGTGGATGAGTTAATGGAGCTGTGGCTTCACGGTGTCCGATTTTCTCGCACCTATCGCTCCTATTATGGCCGGGTCGCTCGGTGTGCACTGGCTTGTGTTGTGTCGGACCTCCCTGCAGCTCGGAAAATCAATGGTTTTGCTGGGGTTGGCCATACCCAAGTTTGTGCCATGTGTCACTGCGTTCGGGTGAAGAAGGATAATGGTGATTCGTATATTTGTTTATGTGACCGCCGAACAAAGGAGGAATACGAGCAGTTGACCAAAATTTACTGTGATTCTGTGAATGCAGACGCGCGAAAGAAAGCTGCTCAGAAAACGGGAGTTCGTTGGTCTGTACTGCATCGACTGCCATATTTTGATCCATCCCGCTTTGTTGTGGTTGACGCAATGCACAACCTTTTCCTTGGCCTCATCCAAGAACACTTCGAACTCTTAGGCATCCGTTTAAACGATAAGGAGAAAGACCCAGCTGCTATTGTACTTGATATTCCTCAAGAGGTATACAACTCGCCTCAAGTCATCTCTGGTGGCAAGAATGCCCCCAGGAAAACACTGCGATTGCTTGAATCTCCCATTTCCGATACCTTAGAGACGTCCTCCGGAATAAATCGATTGACAAAGCGCATCACTCGCACCAGCACTGTACCGGGTCTTCAGTTGATTTGCACTCTCCTTAGGATCCAAGTCAAGGATTATTTACCACCTGTGACGTACACCAGAAATAAATACAACAAAGGAGACTATATCGCTGCCATCCTTGCATGGGTAAGAGTCAATGATATTTTACAGATTTTGCGATCATTCTAACAAAATTTCACTAGCGATTTGAACAGACTGAGACACCATCCCCTTTGCGAAAGGGTAGCTTCCTCACCCGGAAAGATGTCGATGAAATACGCTCTGACATAGAGCGGATGTCGACACCTTCGTGGTTGACTTCTGTTCCACATAACTTGGGAGAGGCAAGCCATGGAAAGCTCAAGTCCGATCAATGGCGCACTCTTGGTACCACTTATCTTCCTATTTCACTTATTCGCATGTGGTCTCCACTCGACGACGATAGCGAGAGATCCAGACAATGCAAGAAAATTCTGTCTGCAACGCTGTCATTAGTTTCTGCTGTCACGATTGCCTCGTCACGTACTATGTCTCACGACAGAGCCGATGAGTATCTACGGCACATGCAAAACTACCTGAGAGGACTTCGCGAGATCTTTCCTACCTACAGATTTCGACCGAATCATCATATGGCTCTTCATCTTGCGGAATATCTGCGACTATATGGGCCAGTACATTCATGGTGGACATTTCCGTTTGAACGTTTGATTGGGCTTTTGCAGCGCCTTCCGACCAACAATCAAAATGGTATGTCATTCTCTATTTTGCAATTGTTGTTATTCTAAAATTATGGTGGTAGGCCAACTCGAAGAAACTATATCCAAGACATTTACACGATCATCGAATCTTCGCGCGTTAATGCTTAAAGACGGAACTCCACCTGCTATTAAAAACTGTCAAGGTCATTTTAGCAAACTCGTAGACTCTGCAGTTAGAAACACACTTTTAACGGATATCTCACATTTTTTGGTCGATGAGGAAGAACCCCTTTTCGTCGAAGAAGTCAATGGGATGGCACCTATTCCAGAATTTATCTACGCGGCGCTCCGCTCTTTTTATCATCATTCACAGGCTGAAACACCCCGTGTCGCCAAATCGCTAGGCTATTTCACTATGAAAGGAATGACTTTCTCTAGATTCAAGCGCCACTCTGGAAACGGTTCTATCATGATCCGTCAACATTCTGGCTCTTCTCTTCCTGCTATCATTGAGGGTATCATTCAAATCTCGACAACCGATGTATTATTTGCTGTTCGGCACCTTCTGAGGACTACCTCGACTGACCCGTTCGCAATTCATCATGAACTTCAAGCATCATTATGGTCGCATCATACAGGTCAAGTTGTCATAATAAAACCGGAGGATATTGATTGTCATTTTGCAAGTCTCCCCATGGAGTGGGAAGGTGCCAATTGTGTGGCCGTGATTTCTTTATCTCGAGTGAGCTTTTATTATTTCTTTATTGAATGCCTATTAATCAGTACAATCAGGAATACTAAATGTAACTATTGACTATGATATATATTCCGTTAATACAATAAGGCATCAGCCCCTTTTTCGCCTAATGAACGCTGAAATTTGCTAAGCTAGATGCATGTAATACCTCTCCTGGAATTTGCGGCTGATCAAGCTGCTGTCAAATGACCTCCATGGCTTTTTAGCGCTCAGACTGCATCCTCGACCGACTCTCATGCTTACTGGCCAGCCCAGCTCCTCGACATCCACCCCCGTGTCCTCCTCCGGCTACGCCGTATGGCTACCGGGCCTCGAGTCTTGCGCTATTGGTGAGTCAGTTCTCTGGTGCATATCAAATTTATAATGATTTACCACGGACCAGAGAGCACCCGTGATTACGTGCTGGATGACAAGAGTGCGATGGGATGTATAGGTGCGTAAGCCATTCGATGCCCGGAGATGTAGCACTCTAACTCACTGCTCGATAGCAAAGACCACTGGTAGAGGATGAACGCACGCCTGCCCCCGTTTTGTCGATGGAGACGCGTGTGGCATGGACGCGCTGCAATCAAGGTGCCAGGCGCGCGGGAGCACATTGACCCTCTGGGGCAAGGATGGCGGACGACACCGGACGAGATAATTCATGGCAACTAAACGACAGAGGTGAACGAGCTATCGGTGCTCCACTGTTCGAGATGTGCGTACCCTTCATTGTTAATCCAATTTCTTTCCAGGGATGAACACGGCATGCGGTACGAAGAGTGGGAGCATGCGTGAACAAGGACGCCGTGTCTGCTGCAGTGGAGGTACGTTAACTGTATGCTTACATGTTTACAGTGAATTGACTTACCGTAGCAATGCAGACGCAAGAGATATATGCGTTATGTACTCCCCGACCCCCAATACCCGTTCGGGAAGAACACACACTTCCCCGCTCACAGCTGTAGCGTGAGGAGCTCAGCCAAAGCGTGTAAAACACGTAACGTCACAGCGGCGGCGAGGAGCACGATCTGGAGGTGGGCTGGCGCTGGTGGGTGGTACATTAGAACAAGGGCGATCTCGTACAGGTCATCAAGTACGCTCAGAAATCACTGACCGCACACACGCCCAAAATTGTCCACAACTTGCGCGATAACGAGTATAAGAAGGCCGAAGACGATCGCAAGGCCCACGCATCGATCGCACGAAGAGCGTAGTCGCGCACGGGTGGCTTCGCCCGAGCGTTCAAGCACTACACCAAGAGCATCAAGTGCGATCCCGCCGACGCACGAGGGTACAACAACCGTGCCGCAGCGTACATGAAGCAGGTCGTGTTCTTACAGGTGCGGGTAACTTCGTGATGTTGAGCGGATCGTTAGAGTCAGCGATGTCTGCGATGCGGAAGAAGACCATTGGTAAGCCTTGATTAACTCAGCTCGTATTTCTTAATACTTACCTTACCCTTCCCACAATACCCCCACTGTTATAACTCCTCTGCATTATCTTCACATCCAGCATGGTTTGGTGAGTTCAGATAAGATAATACCTGTTTCTGACACTCATTTCCTTTGCAGGATCTGCATCGGCGCACCTGTTCTTGTCGAAATCCCCGACCCTGAGCGCGAAGGACGTTTTCGACGAGTTTTCGCTCAAGTCACCGCTCATCGGACTACTGTTGTTGTGCGAGCTGGGGGAGGGATGTCGATTGTGAGTTCATGACTCTTTTACTTCCCGCGGCATGTAAACGTAGAGCAGCAACGCTCTTATGTTGTCCGTCGCGGAAGCCATGAACTGGTTGTAGTTCGTTCCAGTCGCGTTGCCAGCCTCCAGTAAGTCCCTTTCACAGTATATTTCCCTTTACTAATACCGATTTCAGTGCTATACAGTAGGTCCATTCAGTTACTTGTTTATTCACTCGCTTGTTTACTCTTTCTTTGATTATCTTTCTAAAGCGACTGCCCTAAGTGCCCCTTGACTCTAGGCTTTGACCAGCACTAAGTGGCCTCGGATCCTGTAAATACGGTTCATAATGACATAGTCTTTCGAGTTGTATTTTACTTTTTGCAAACAGTTTTTACTTAAAAAGTTGTCCGGTACGCTGTAAGGTGCGATGCAGAGTGCGAGGACTGGTCTCCGACATGGTGCGATTCGTTTTTCCGTCTGAAGAATATAGCATTTGTTACGCATTTTTCTAATTGATAAAGTCTATCAAAATTTGTAGATCTACATACTTTTTATTTTCTCCAAAATGAGGCGTCTGTAATGCATTTTTCAACAGTGAAAACACAATAATGTTCACTTTATAATGCGTAAACAAAAGCCCAAATCTTAGACTAATTTTAGGATTTTAAAAATACTCACAATAGTAAAGAAATTACAATATACTAAATCGAACACAATTTCTACCTTTTGTTCCCATTTTTATTTTGTGTTACACTAAGAAGATTCTCTTAAAAAGGATGTATTTTACCTACTATACATTTTAAACCAAAATCTTTCCGTTTTTCAAGCGTTTTTCTACCGGAAATACTGTTGGGTCCCAGCAGT
>KN817680.1:0-65732 GCA_000827495.1 Hypholoma sublateritium FD-334 SS-4 | reverse complement strand
AGGTGAATGCGAGGATACCGCGAAGGGGAGCACCCAGCTCAAGGGCAGTCTTAGCGCTCGTGACGATGTGGAAACCAGGTCCCTGTAAAGAATGAGCAACAAGAATAGATATGCATAAGAAGTACACTCACTTGGGACTCCATGAATCCAGCGCGAGAGGTGGTCGCAGGACGCGACATCTCCGTAGGTTCACGACCATCGCGAATTCGGTCTCGGCATTACTGGTTGCTTTCATGTTTGCGAACTCGTATGAGCCTTCTTCGCTGATGTCATCGAAGCCTCCCGCGATCATCACCTTCGCCTTCCCAGACAAGATAGTGTAGGACGCAATTTCCAAAGATTGGAGAGCAGTCGCACTATTGAACTCGTTTTAACATTGTACCTCGATCAGATGAAAAGAAAGGCATACCAGGCACCAATGGAGATCTTGACGGGCCCACTCGACGACAAGAGCGGGAGATTGACCCATCCAGCAGTCGTGTTGATGAAACTAAGAAGGTATGTCAGCGATGAAACTTAAATGAACGATTGTGTTGACGTTTCCTGCAAGATATCGTTCTGCACTTCCTTCTCGTCGCGGCGATCCTTGAACATCTTGCTCATGCTGACAGTTCCACCCATGCCGCTACCCAAACCAGTGCCGACCTCCGAGGGATGCATGTGTTTGTAAAGGTCATAGGGATCAGTGACACCGGAGGCGTTCAGTGCCTCGATTGTGCTAACGAGAGCCCACAAAGTGGTACGATCGGTCTGAGCGAGATATCGTGTGGAATTCCGTAGCGCCCAGCATGCCATCCGGTAGGAATCTAGCCTACAACTAAGCGGCTAAACTTGAAGGCCTTGGGCACGAAGACGCAGGCGCCCTTCTTGAACTTAGCGAACCACTGGCCGCCTTCGCCAGCCCATACGTCGCACTTGTCGCCGTGCTGCAACTTGAATTTCTGCGCCTCTGAGTCTGATGATGGACTCCAGATCGTGGATGAGCTCGACCTCCTGGTTGAAGACCTTCTTGGTGAGATCGTAACCGCGGAAAAGCTCGTGTTCTACGAAGAATTAGTGTTATATACACTGCGTGATCGGAAAACACATACCGATGAGACGAACACCGGCGTGCTTCAAGATCTCCGCTTCGTATCAGCCCTTGATGTCCTTGTCGTCAACGGGTTCGTTCATCTTGCTATCCACCCATCCAACGTACAATGCACCATCTTTCGATCGACCGTCAAAGTGCTTGATCAAGCCCATGAGCCAGGCCATCTCGATACAGCCTTCGATAGTGAATTCGCCATGAACTTCCATCTCTCATCTCGTGCGAGAGCTTCCCCATGGTCCGACTTCACCATAACCAGCGACGACGACAACCTTGTCAAGATCAACAAACCCACGAAGGTGAGAAAGATCGGACAGAGATTTGGATGATTCGAGTGAAGGGAAATCGAAGCGGATGTTGGCACGGGGGAGAACCTCCACGGTTTGAAGGAGTCGCTCGGCCTCGACACCGTGAATGACCTTGAAATCAGCAGAGTTGTCGCGAGCGATGGCACGGCGAAGATACGCCTTCTTGTTGAGCTTGATGCGGATGCGCGTCGTGATGTCGGCAAGATCTGGAAGGCGATCCATACCACCGTTCAAGTCAGCCCAGATAGGCTCAACCTGCGTGATACTGAACAAGAGGGGATGCATGAGGCCGAGAATATTGAAGGCCATCTCTTTGGCAGAGAATGTTCGAACACCGTAGCTTTCTAGTTCGTGGGCGGCGATGTTGGTAGGACCCATAAGACCGGTTCCGCGAGTCCACCTTTGGATGGATATGTCAATGAAAAGATAAAATTTACTGTGAAACGAAAACATTCCCAATAACAACACCTGCCAAGCAAAGATATTCTCCCCGGCTTTCGGATGCCCTGCGTTACCTGCGGCCGGGGTATTCGGTCAGTCACCCCGCTGAAAGGCTGTGCGGCGCGCCGCTACCGCCGCCGCCGCCCAGCAGGCGGGTAGCTAGACTCCTTCCACAGGCAGGCGGCGGCGGTAGCGACGACTGGGGCCGCCGCATCCACCTTGGTCGGGTTGGGCTAGGCGGCGCTCACTACACGCGGCGCTGTTGGGGGTGGCGCGCAGGCGGTTGGGGTTGCTTCTGGGCGAGCGGGGTCGGCGTCGCATTGGTTGCAGCTCCCGACGCTGTGGAAGGAGCTGTCAACACATGGGGCCTCCAATGAGGAACGTGCAGGTGAGTGAACGCGTCACAGTTGAGAAGAATTCCCTATTCGGAAGTTCCACCGTGTTTAGGGCAGGTTGAAAGTACTTAGCGCCTTGCCGTCGCCGTCTTCCTCCACTTCGTCACGCATGACCCTTTCTGCCACCCCAACAGGATGCGGCATGTTTACGCCCCTCCCCCTGCTCGCCCCATGCAAGTAGCGCGGTACTGCGCCCCTCGGCATGACTCTCCACAGGCGTGCTTGTGCACCGATGGCGCGGCAGATTGTCAGTGGTGGTAGTGGCAAGGTAAGCGCTCGCCCGAGTACGCGCTCCGGGCCGAGGCGCGTTGACTGTTGCATGCGAAGTTAAGTCCAAGCACTCTCTTGTCGCATATCGATCCCGCCAGCTGTATTTCCGCCGCACCCAGATCTCTCAGTGGCTCCTGCATGAACAGAACGAGCTGCAGGAGGAATTCGCTTCACGTAAACAACCAGACGAGACCGTCGACAGCGATTTGTCAACTTCGAAAAGGAAGCCACTCGTCAAGAAAAGGACGCACTCGGATCCTCAGTTCGCCCCTCTACGCAGAGCACTGGCTGTTTGGGGCCTCACAGCAGACGACATTGGTATCCTTTCTTTCCATGGTACCAGTACGGGAACAAATGTATGTTTCATACGAAGTCATCTTGATGTTTCCTTACTAATAAAATTTTTGTAGGAGGAGAACGAGACTCACATCTGGAATGTCATCTTTACCACCCTCTCACGCACCCCCGGCAATGCCGTTCCTATCATGGCTCAAAAGAGTCCGCTCGGCCACGCCAAGGGTGGTTCAGCAGCATGGCAAGCGGCTCGCCTTTTGCAAACTGTCATTACGGGTATCATTCCTCGAGATAGGAACAGCGAGTAAGTCGCAAACCTCAGCTATCCGGCATTCTCTGATTTTCTGTCCAGCAACACCGATTCTCACTTCCAAGATAAACAATATTTGATGTTCCCATCAATAACCATTCATACGGATGGTATCCGGGCTAGTGTCATGGTATATAATTCTTTTAACTTATTATCTCTATTCAACCAACGTTATCCTTAGTCATCCTTCGGTTTCGGACAAGTCGACGGAACTGCTCTTGTGGTCCATCCCCGCTACCTCTTCGGTGCCTTGGAACCTACATACTACGAAGAATACAGGAAGAGGAACCGTGTCCGCGGCTTACAGTCATACAAGGCGACGAGTGAAATGATGATCAAGCACTCGCTCGTCAAGATCAAGGAACACCCGCCTTATCAGGGCGACATGGAAGGGACCGTTCTCTTGAACTCCATGGCGCGGGCATCCTTCGACCCGAAGACTGGCAAATACTCTTTCCAGAGTAAATTGGCTACTTCTCCACCTATCGACGCCGTGAACGTGAAAGCGGTATCTGAAATCTTCGATGCCAATGCCTTCTCTGAGACTTCTCCTCTTGGTGTCGGAGTCGATCAAGGTATGTCTTTAATATCGAGCAATTGGTTAACAAACTAATATTGTATTCTAGAACTAATTTCTTCTGTGCCTTCCCACAACCGCACATTCCTCGCTCGCAACTTCACTGGTGCTGAGATTTCCTACTGCCGTTCTCAACCCTCTCCTCCTTCGTCGTTCGCTGCTCGTTGGGTAGGCAAAGAAGCCGTCTACAAATCTCTGGGCGTCAAGTCGAAGGGCGCCGCTGCTGCCATGAAAGACATTGAAATCTTGAATGGCGCATCCGGTGCTCCCACTGTCCGCCTGCACGGCGAGGCCAAGGCGAAAGCTTCGGAGAGGGGTGTTTCGAAGGTTCTAATTTCACCGAGTCACTCTTGAGTAATTTTAGCGCATATATGTTGTTCATTATCTGAATTTCTTCCAGACGGCGGCCATCGCATTCGCTTAAGCGTCATAATCCTCGTCATTGTAGGCCATGCTCTCTTAGTCGTTTTACTGTTAGACCACATACCACATCGGCATCGCATTTACATACTCCATGTCATATATCTTGTTACCCATAATTTATCAGTAGGTTTCTCGTTTCCCTCAGTGCGTGAAGCCGTGACTTGGTGGACTGCAAACATCAGTATACCATTGAAAGTGTAGTCTATTTGAGCGCTTGTTTCATTTTCTGCACATTGGGGTGTTAAGTTATGCAGTAAACATCACGGAAGAAGAATTACAGCCTCCATCTCATCGACATCGTTAGTCTCTATCCGTGTTATTTTCTTGCCAAGTGCCTTTTCGATCAGCTCGATTTGCATCCACGTCTTCTTGTCATGCACAAAGTTTATCAACACACCGCGGCGACCAAAGCGTCCCGTGCGCCCGATTCGGTGTATATATGTCTCGATGTCCGGGCGCTCGTCCGCGCCCTTGCCAGTGACGCGTTCGTTTATGAGGGGCAAATCGTAGTTGACAGCCATGTTTACTTGCATGATGTCGATGCCGCGCGCGATGACGTTCGTGGCGATCAGCACCTTTTCGCGGCCCTCGCGGAATCGGTCGATGATGGCGTCGCGCTCTGCGGCGTCCTTGACGCCATGGAGGGAAGCGACGCGGTGCCCTCGGCGGTCATGCGCTGGGAGATGCGGTCGGCTGTGTGCCGGTGCTGTGAGATGGGTTGTTGTCAATTCGTGTGCCAGAGCACGTGGCGGCGCACCTGGTAGAAGATGATGCTCTGGCCGATGGTAAACAGCCGGTACAGCGAGACAAGGATATCGTATCTGTGCTCGGCGTTTCTGCAGTCCATGTAGAACTGGCAGATGTTGTCGACGCTGAGCTCCTTCTGCAGCTCGATCTTGTTTGCGTTTGGGGCGATCTTCGAGGCGTACGAGCGCACGTGGCCTGGGAGGGTCGCGGAGAAGAGGATGACCTGCAGCTGCTTTGCGCGGAGGAGACTGCGGGAGATGAGTGTGTGGGGAGGGTGCGTGCGGGGTAGGCGTACTTTTTGACACAGAGGGTCTGCTCGCCGAGCCCATCCTGGTCGAGCATGTTATCGACCTCATCTAGCAGGAAAACTTCGACGTGTCGTCGATGACCTGCGCGGTTGTCAGCCAAAGGAAATGAGATACAGCACGCACCTTGCGACGCAGCAGGTCGGACATCGTGCCCGGCGTGCCGACGATGATCTGCGCGGTGACGTTCGTCGCGTCGTGCGGCAAACTGTCCTTGATCGCGTACACGGTCCGCACGCTCGTGTACTTGCTCACGGCGGTGATCACGGACATGATCTGGCGCGCGAGCTCGCGGGACCGCGCGAGGGAGATCGCCTGCGGTTTGTTGAGGTCGTAGTCGATGCGGGTCAGCATCGTGAACACGAACGCGGCCGTCTTGCCCGTGCCAGACTGCGACTGCCCGATCATGTTCGTTGGCCTACCCGGGTCGCGGTGAGCTGTGCGCGCGAAGCTGGGATGCAACAATGAAGTACGCACGCGGCACGGGTCAGTGAGGAGGAATGGTAGCGCCTTCTCCTGGATCTTCGACGGCTTGTCGAAGCCCATCGCGAATAAGCCCTTGAGGAGATCGGGGTGCCTGCGGGGCGCGGTCAGCGGCTGCCACTCCTGCGTGAAAAACAAGGAAAGCGGCGATCGCGATAGACGCACAGGCCGAGCTCTTGGAATGTCTCCGCGCTGTATAGCGGCGAGTTGTGGTTGCCCTGCTGATCGGCGAGCGCAGTAAGCAAGTGGAGTCAGTCAGCTTGTAATCCATATAAGATGTTAGCAGGCCCGGGATAGTACAGGTAGTGTAATTACATAGGTACCATACGATGGACGGTACAACTTGTTCTCGATTTTTTACCAGAGCTCGACGCTGTTCTCTTTGTCATATGCACGAGCCCGCTTTTTCGCCCTCTTATCAAGCTCCAGTATCCTCTTGACGCCCGACAAAAGCCGACCAGCAGCGCCCTCAGTCATGCCCAGGTGTATATAGAAATCCTTGCCGAATTCAGCAACAGTCTCAGCATAAACAATACCCTCTTGCTCGAAAAGAGGTACATATTGAGGCAGGTTGAGCTGAGGAAACTTGCGGTGAAGCCTATCGATGACGTCGGAGAGGGACAAGGCTTCCTTGTTATTATCGCTGTCGGTACTCTCCTCAGCGGAATCGGGAGAGCGACTGCGCTTCAAGCCTCGAGTTGCAGGCCCCGCAGTGGGGTTGATGTTGGACTTGGTTAAAGGAACATTGTTTATATGGACATGGATAGGAGGGATCAATGGCTGCGAGGCTGAGCTCTTGTGAACGCGGCTGGTCTTCTTCTTTCGGGCTTGGACTGGAGCAGGGTTCTATAGACGTCGTCAGTGAGCTGTCGGGTAATAAAAACGAAGCGTACGAGGTGTATGATTTCCATGAAAACCTCCCGCTGACGGCGAGGCCGGTTCTTTGTCTTGAGAAGAGTGCGAAACGCTCCGTCAACATCATCCGAGTCGTCAATTGCAAGCCGATGCACAGGCCCGCGTTTTGGTTCGTCGTTAGATCTCCATCCAAGCTGAGCTGTGGCGCGATCTAAGGCCATGTTGGCGAGAACGCGATCGAAAAAATCTTCGCGGGGAATGTCCGCGGGGAAATCGATGTCACGTATAATCCCTTTTTTGAGGGGTAATCGGACGGTAACGGTTCCGACTGGTTTACGACGGGTTAGATCAATAAAATCTAATTTTGTGAAAAGATTAAAGGACGCACCATGTGCTGGCACCGGAGCAATTTGAAGCGGAGGTTGGTTATTGAACTGAAGGTCGATGTCTTCGTCCTCATTGCCAGATTCCCCTGCCTCTTCACGCAGGAGGCCGCCGTCTAAAGCGTGGTTCATCAGAGCCACGGCATAATCTTCATGAGCTGGAGGAGGCATGGGGCCTATTCCTAACAGGTAGGCAGCCCTACCAGTACCGGCTCGCTGTGGAGTGCGATGAGTGTTTGTATGCTGAGAGTAGTTCGGATTCATATCGTTGCGGCCTACCAAAGAGGCATTCATGGCCTTTATACCATGGGTTATGCGCGGCTCCTCCCTAGCGACAGGGTCAAAGGGTCTACATTGCAGTGACGTCGTTCATTACGCTGGCGAAGGCGCTAACGGTGGAAGACTGGTAACGTGGCAGAGCCTTGACGGAAAGAGCTACGAGCGGCGCGTCGCATTCAGATTACTACATGGGTTTTCTGGCAGTAAAAAAAGGAGTGCAACCAAAAACGCCGAAGTGCTTACATATCCTGCGAACAGCCGGAATAGGGAAGGCCGCCCCAGTCAAGCCCCAGTACGCAGCTCCAACATACGTTCCAGCAGTGGACCGAGCGTCATTAGAGATCCATTCAGCGCAGTTTGAACCACCCGCCGTTGCCAAGCGCAAACGGGGTTATTGTCGCTGCATTTCGGATGACAAACGCCGCTGTGGTTTGGCTGTGGTGCTCAATGAAAGAACGCGGCCAGCCCTGAGCATCATACCAGTTAGTACCGCATAACAAAAGGAGCGGCGTACCTTGTTCGATGAAAAATCCCCCATTTTCTGCAGCGTCAATGTCCACGCTTACTGCCGCCTCCTCGCAGCCCCCAAACCCACTGCATCCAAACCCCGTCGATTCTTTACTCGGAGGTGACGGCAATGCGGACCAAGCGGACCCTGCTGTCTGGAAGCGCCGATTTCATGCTCTTCAAGAAAGCGTGAATGCTCAAAACAAATCTAAAAGAAAATCTGGGTCAGTAAATCTGATCAACACCCAAAATCGAACAGAATTGACAAATAGGAACTTATTAGCAATGCAACTCCTATCAGTCAGCTTGGACGTGGCATTCGCAAAGTTATCTTCATCTGCGGAGAAATCAAAGACTTGGTTTCTGAATCAGATAACCGTTGTGCTTACGTGGAAGACCCAGAGAACCCCGATCTGAGCAGCGAATTTGAAGAGCTCAACGACGATGAAGTTGAGGAGCTGAAACGCGAGTACGTTCTACTAATCGAGTTTTGCTTATATCTGTTTGTTCTCAAGGCTGATGCTTAATCTCCAAGCTGGGAACGTAGCCACGCCGCCGTTCAAGCGCTTAACCGCCTCATCCCCAACTTCCAGAAGAAGATTGACAATGGATCGCCTGAGGAGCTCAATACGTTCTACGTAGAGGTGAGTAACGTAGCCCTATATACCAGTATATCTGCTTACTGAATTTACAATAGCTTCAGCGCGGCGCTGACAGCGCCCGTAGTGATGACTTGAATCGAATCCGTGCGTGTATCGCGGATTGGTTGAATGCAACGCAACCCCGCCCCGAGATTTTGTTGAATCCCAGCTGCCGAAAGAATCGAGGAATCCAGCACGATGTAACAGGACAACTCCTATGCCCTGCAGAGTTTGACTGGAGTAACCTTGTGTGAGTCAGTTGTTTACGCACTCGATGAAGTGGTCTCACCCTGGCCCTTTACGAGCAGTGTTCGTGCTAAACTGCGTGCAGCCGAGGAGAAATTCGACTGGCTATGCAGCTATCATTCCAGGTGCTTCTATGCGAGGCATAACCCAACTGCAAATCGGCTGGAGTCAGGGTACTTGAAGAGCACTCTCCTCATCAGGGTGTGTTGATTTTCCACTGTTTTCTAGTTCATGCTTTGTCCTGAGCATTGCTACAGGTTTACAAAGCCATATTTACATCTCCCTCATCCGCCAAGAATACTCCTGACGAGGATGAGGATGTTGAAAACATGCCTCCAGCCAAGCTGCAGAAGATCTCGTCTGGCAAAAGTCCCCTACGCCGCAACGTGGCGTCCAAGGTTCATCTGAACGACAAGGTTACTTCCAGATCCATCGCATACGCTGCCGTACAGGTATATCCCTTTTTATTGCGCGTCGTTCTACGCTTATCGGCGGTCGACAGCTGCACTTTAACTTGCAAACTGCGGCTTCGTGGGCCTCAATCTATGGGGGATTTGACTACCAAGGGCTGTATAACTACATTGTTGATTTCTTTGATGATGCTCCGGGGCCGGAAGCAAAGAAACGCTCCAAGGACTTGCTCGACTGGTGGTCAAGGTAAGCGCCATCCTTTCAGCTTCTCGGGTTCTAACTAGTACTAAAGCCGCGTCCATTCCAGTAAAATCTTCTCAGGTGCTGCTGTTCGTCGTCAAACAAATACCTCAGCTTCTCGCAAAGCACTGAGGCAGCAGCGTGCAGCTCCTGAAGGCGAGGAGGCCGCCTGAGCTGTGTTCGTCGTTTGGCCGACGGTTATCCACCGTGCTTGCCCCAACATACTGGCCTAGGTTTCAGATATAAGCTTCAGCACTCATTGTATGCTTCAGTAATTAAGCACGCCTTTGCCTGTATAATATCTCAATGTAATTTTTTTCCTTTGAACTCTGTAACAATATGCACTCGAAGTCAATGCAGTTGGCCATGACAGGCCCAAACTTCTATAAGATAACAAAAGAGGGAAGTTGACTAAAGAAATGTGCACGCATCACGCACACGAGGATCTACAGGTGTAGCACATGCATTTAGATAAACTCCGAGCAGGGTCCTAAGTCCCTCTTCCAAACCTTCCGCCATTGCGCTTCGCAGTCGCCACCAATCGTACCAGACAAAAGCACATCCATTTCGAGCCTGAATAGCCCCTCGTGCGCGGGCAGCGACGAGTCGCTCGAACTCTCCGTCCGTAGCTTCTGGTAAATTCCGTCTAAGTCCTCCCGTTTGTAAGACTGATCGGCTGGTGGAAGGCGTCATCACAGCAGTCTGCGTCTGTCTTCTCACCTTCCTGTGGCGCTATAAGCTGACGGAGAAAGGCGAGCGTGTAAACCAGCAGCGGACGGCGCTCCGCTGGCACTGTCGAGCGGTACTTCCGCCCCGGTCGAAGATGTGGGGACTGCGGCGGATGCTCAAGCTGCCACAGCGACCCCAAACCGGCCGTCCGCGTCCTCCTAGTAGCCGCTGCGCACAGCGCCGGCGTCCACACACGCACGAGCCAATGCATGAGCGGCGCTCCGCGACCGCGGCAAGCAGCGCGAGTTGAACCTCGTGCGCAGCGGCTGCAAGGCGACGGCGGGGTTGATTGGTTAGCAGGCAGTTTGAAAAGCCGCGGCAGAAGGCAGCGTTCCCAGTCGAAGACTCTAGCACTCACCGCGCTCCTGGGCCGAGGGAGGGTTCTTCACGGGTGCGCGAGCTTCTGAAAGAACGCGACGCGCATTGTCTTCGCGTCGGCGTCGCGGCTGGGGTCCAGCCAGCGCGATGGCAAAGAAGCGGCGGATATCGGGGCGATGTTTGGGCAGGGCCTTGCAGCCAGAACCGTCGGCGCCCACGGCAAGACACCACGAGCGGATGCCAGCGGCCGCAGCACGAGCGACGCAGCAGCCAGGCCGCCAGTCCGATGCAGCCCCCGCTTGGGCGGCGGTCGAGGAGAGGGTCACGCCTTCCACGCGCTCCCGATGCGCGCCGTTCGACATCGCAGAGGCGTCCGGGCACTAAGGAAGGAGGCGCGTCAGATGAGGACGAGCGAGGTGCAGGTGCGAGGGTGAACCGGCTGATGCCGCGCTGCTGGGCGTCGCACACGCCTGACGAAGTGCAGAGGCGCCAAGCACCGCGACAGCAGATGGGCCAGCCAGGCTCTAGGACTTTTTGCTCAAAAAAAGCGACGTTTACCGGGGGAGAGTGCCTGAGCGGGACGCTCTGGAGTCAAACGGAGGACTGCCGGCGGGCAGCGTCTTAAGCAGGAGCGAGAGACGCGAGTGAACGGAGTGGGAATGCGAACGAACAATCAACGTATTTTCAAGTTACCACAGTTCTAACATCTGAGTTTTACTTCAAGTTAATCAACGAGGCACGTGAACATGAATTAAATGAATGAATCACGCGTCGCCGCGCGACGCGCGATAATTGATTTCAAGTTCACGATGGTACAAGACTACAAGTAGTTACTGACGCAGGCATGTTCACAGCTTTCGTTGAACTTCGTAAATGAGCGCCTGCAAGGTATTGTTTAGCGCCTGTCTGCCTTCCCTGGCTTCCGTAGCACTCTTCTTGAGACCCTCCCTGATGGCGGTAATCTCCTCTCGTACCCATCTCATGTCGGCTTCGTCGCCTGATCCAAGTCGCAGTTTCTTTGCAGGGCGCTCATTTTCGACATCTTCAGAGCCTGAGGGCCTCATCCTCGATTTTGGTTTCTGGAATTGAGCGGCCTGTCAACCGCGTAAGCTGAATTAGCATGCTGCAGCACGGTTAAGTATGGCAGGGCGTTACTTTGGCCCGTTTGGCCGGAGCGACTTTGCTTCCCATGTTAACCAAGTTGTTTGGTCCAAGCCCAGCATTTGCTGGCTGGCAACTCTGCGATGGAAAAGGCTCCTCCTTGCTGGATACATTAATTGGTTGGGGATGGCCCTGAACACGAATGCCAGTGGCTGGGGCGGGGGGGGTGCTATTGCGCTGTCTTATGGGAGGAAAGTCGGAATACTCTGCGTCGGAGCTATCCTCAGGCTGAGCTCGCGGCAATCCGCTGCGATGGCTGGAGGGTTTGTTACGACGGTAGCTTTCCATTTGGGGGGTTTCGGGCTAACCACTCACAGTTCAGTGAGTCCTTAAGCATCTGGATGGGGCCTGAATAGCAGTGGAGTGCGACAACAGCCCCTTCTTTTTGATGTGGAGACAGTGGAGTGGTCTGTCCGGGTCCCTAGTTGCGAGTAGCTGTGGAGTTGCGAGTAGTTGTGGCGCTAAAGATCCAGCGTGACAAACAATATCCCAACTTGGACGCGGTGACAGGCTGGTCATGCATTGGTCACGCGCATTGACGTTGGCTACGACGACATCCTTTGAAGATCCCTTTTCCACTCAGTACCTCGGAACCGGGAGATCGCCTGCCCTCCTGATTTGTGCGTTACATGCACCTTTGAAGACCTGCCAGGAGCAGGCCGAGCGGTATACATTTCAATTTTCTTAACGAAAGCCTAATTCATAGTATTCAAGTGGGCCTATGCACTCAGGCCTATGCCTAGTCCCCTAGCAGAGCTTGAAGCACGCTCTTAGACTGCCTCTCCAAAGTTTTCGTTTGCCCTCAACCTCAGAGGGGATACACTGACGACTGTGGAGTGGACCGCCCGCTGCTGTAAACATTCTTGGAAGGAGTGGGAACGTCAAACTTGGTTTGTTTTTGTTGCCTTTTTTGTTTTCCATGGATGGTAATCGAATTGTTTGCTCAACGCTCTCTCTGCCTTGCATCAGTACCTGGCGCCGTTCACCAAGAAGACCTAGGCATGGACAACAAACCCCAAGGATACGACTTAGATGAGACGAACGCCAGAGGTGCTCTCAACCACTCAAGTCTACGCATCATCGAGGCCTCTGAGCTTGTATTGCCCCTGAAAGGGTGGTACCCCGGCCGCGAGTACTATATTATCACCAAAGGCTTGGAAGTAGGCGTATTCCTCGACATGTCAGTCCTCAGCTTGGCTACTCGTTTACGCCGCTTATACTAAGAGAGACAGGTCGGAGGTCCGTCGCTCCATTGGCCCGTTTTCCTCACTCATGTGGGTGACCTGCAGAACCTGGCGGGATGCCGTCGCTATATGGCATGCGGCCTGCCAGACCAACGCCGTCTCCATCCTCCGCGAGGGCACCATTCGGGATTCTTCTGCTTCTGCCGCAGCCACAACTTCAGAGCTTCGTCCCCATATCGGAGCTCCTGCTGCTCGTCATCTTGCTTCCGATAAACCGGCTGCTCTCATCCCGACGCCGCCAACCTCTACCACCTCAACCCCATTACTCTCAAATTTGGACAGGCACCCTCCCTCAGTCGTCGTTGTATCAGACAGCGACAGCAACAGCGACGGCAGCTATGACGATAGCAGCGAAGTTGAGGCTACATCTCCAAAGGTGATTGAGCGAAAGGTCGACCGCTTTGACCTGTCGGACGACGAGAACGGCCGCCCATACTTAAGACAGACCTATGACGCCGCTACTGGCACTTATTTGGGCGCTCCGACCAGAACCAAGGTACCTGGCCAAGAGAGAGCTGCCCCCTGCAACAGCACAACCGCCTTGAAGTGCTCCAAGTCCTGCCCACCAGTTGTACCGGTCTCTGGCTACAAATCCTCAAGCGCGGCCTCTATAGTGCATGCTCAATTGCCACCCTCCAACTCCATCCAACCCGCTACCCAATTCAAACGTGCTACCAAGAAGAGCATGAGGCTGTAACGCGAACAGAAATTAAAAGAGAAGGTGTGTCTTGATCGTGTGTGCTGCCCTCGCCCCTACTACCGCAATTGATTGAGGACCCGAATTACAGACGTGCCACGGCGACTGATGATATAATGTCCTCCTCGTCGGGAGAATATGAGACCAGTAGTGACATGTATTTACCCAGTACAAAAGAAACATGATGTGCCAGAGCTTTGAGGAGGTAATACTTTTAGTAGCCCAGTAGTAAGTAGTTGTCACATAATTGCGTGAGCGCTCAGCGCGAGACCAGTCACTGCAACTGTGACATGTTACCGGTTTACCGTGGAGCGCTGACTCGGAGTGGCCAGCCTTGAACCTTCCCGTTATCCATTAACTTGAAGAAATCCGCCCGGACAACTCCAGAGGGCGAGCAGCTCTTAGGCCTTTACAAGAAAATAGGCCCTAAATGGTCTGCTATTGCACGCCATATACCAAGCAGAACTGACGATGCCTTCTCCAAGTGCTACCGTAAGGCTCTCGACCCCAATCTGGCAGCTTCCACTGGAGGCTTGCGCTCGTATAGGCGGGAAATGGGGCGAAGTCGGCTTTGAGCTACGTTGCATATGTGTTGGTTCTGACGAATATCCGAGAAGTTGTCCCATAGGTGGTGTCTGCTAGAGCACAAAAAGGCTTCGCGAACGTCTCAATTATCGACTCCTGAACAGCCTACTCAGCCCACGGAATTTATCCCTACTCTCTGACCTTTCGCAGACTTTGGACCCTCTGCAATTTAATTTGTGGAAGCCGCGCCCTGCACCAGAAGCCGACTATGAGAACTCCCCGCATAGCGCGGTTGATAACCGCTCAGTCTTCAATAATGGCGTCCACACCCTTCAGCATTCCGGCGCCTCTGTCACCAGGCTCTAGCCCATGGGCCGGAAAGATCGTGGATCTACTTACCAATGCGGAACCACCTTCCCTTTCATTCTCGTCTCCGAATGACTCACACTCGAGCTTGCTTCAGCGCACCAGGAAGCATACCAGAAAGTCATAACCATCGATGAAAGCATCTACTTTCACGAGGCTTTCCTCTATTTTTGCCTCAGCCTGAGAGTGCGTTTGTTTTCGTTCTTCATGCCGTGTTTTAATCTCTGATTTACTTTTTGCCAGCAATAATCTCAAGCCATATGCTTGTGATCAAGTACCAGTTTCTGGATTACGCCGAAGACGAAGACGACCACATGGAAGACAAGGTCGCCGAGAAACCGCACCGCTATGAACTGCCAGGCTGCGAGAAATCCTGGCACGGCGCTCATACGTGCCCGCTCTTGGTGCGTGCTGCCGATTCTAACCAGCGCTATGAACTGCTCCTGGACTGCTTGGTGTCTCTGCACTTCATCGGGGGTGTGAGATGCCAAGCAGTGCAGTATCAGGCACTCCGCGCATGCTCTCTGCGCTTCTTATCTCTAACAATGTGTTTTGCAGATGCTCTCAGGCATGCCATGATATCCCTGTACGTGCGTCTGTGCTCTTCATTCGTTCCCATCTCAAATGAGCCCATCGACAGCGCAGTACAATTCTCCGGACCCTCGCTTAGCCCATCGCACAGCAGCGCGCCCCGTCTTCAATACCCGCACAGTTCGATATCCGTGCAGACCTCAAATCATTCTCGCAGCCTCCGTGATCTCAAAGAACCTAGATAGCGCCTGCGCAAGTTATGGCTGATGTCGCGACGCGGTGGCAGTGAGTGACCTGCTCAGGACGCACGGCAATGGCACCGGCAAGAGCGCGAACGGTGCTAACACGTGACAGGCGTCAATGAGCGCGACGCCGCACGCCAAACTTCCCGACTGTCAGTGCACATATTATAAGCAGCGCACAGGTGAGTCCGTTGTCATCGCATAGTGGTTGTACAACTGACATAGCGTTGATCAAGGTTCAGCACGCTCTCAGAGGCGGCGTAGCAATCTTCACACACCACCGGCTCTCCTGCAAAGCGAACATCGCTGGTGGTGCACGTTGATCACGGCGAAGGTGCTCTGGGGTTTCTGGCCGCTGATCGTTCTTCTGGCGAGTACACACCACATTGATTCCTTGAGACCGCCGCTGACAGCTGTGATTACAGGGCACGCGTGGATGACATAGCTGCATAGCAGTACCGCGAGGCGGCATCAAAGTCAAGTCGGGCGGCGCAGTGAAGTTTGGCATCGATAAGCTTTCGACTATCATATATCATCGAGTCATATCCTTTTCTTCTCCGCCATGCGCATTCACTGAGTAGTCAGATTTAACTGAGAGTAAGTATATCATTGAGAGTATATCAATATCATGCCTATATTTGCTTGTATTTAGTTTCACCGCTATCACCGGGTTCGCCGGGTGCAATCGTAAACTGCTTGCACACAGGTACTTACTCAAAACTGACATGCATGTCGACACAGCAGCAAGTCCCAGCCCCGCATTTGTGCCCTAACGACGCAACAACTACGTATTTTCAATCCACTTAGTGCTATCTGACATCATGCGAAGGGTGGCTTCAAGTGGGTATCTGCTGATTCAAAACGTCATTTCGAGCACTTTCGCACTCCATCCACTGACAAGCTTATCAACCCAGCTAGGGCTCACAGCAATGTTGCCCAACACAGAAACAAATCGCCTCTAAACACCTCTTTTTTCAACACTCCGGGGCCAGACATGATGTATGGCGCATCCTCCGCAGGTAACTATTGTGCACCTTCGGCATCGCTCTCTGGTGCAATCTCGTACCAAGCAGCAAGGCGGAGCACTCCAAAATCTCGACCAGGGACACCCGTATCCATCGCTGCCAAGGAGATCCGCCCAGTGATTCAACTAATTTTTCTCCTGCTACATATACTAAAGACAGCTTTTCATAGGTTTCTTTTGTGACTGCAGGCTCAGCAAAAGCAAAGACCGTAGACTCAGGTCTCGCAGATACCGTCTACTCAACGGCAGTCGCCAAAATGAAAAGTGTCGTCCAACGGGAGGAATATAGCGCAACTATCACAAGTGTATCGGAGGATATTTTTTCCAGACTACAGGATGAAGATGGGTGGAGCAAGCTCAAGTACGTTGTGACCGTCAAGACGCTAAGTCAACTTGCTAACCACTAATCTACAAATTCAAGGCTGACTTATAATACAAAGACGGAGGTTTTGATCATTGAATTTCCTATCTTCCCTCATGAGGTTGTTTCCGACATACTCTACGCCGTGTCCCAAGATCGTCAGTCAATTTCAACACTCCACAGGATAAACGATAGGGGCTGCGCGCAAATCAGGCTCGAGGATGGTATAATCAAATCGCCCGACTTCGGGCATTTTGATCCGAACATATCCCAGATCTCCAGAGGCCTTGTGGCACGATATCGAAAGGTATCTCCTAGTCTCCTTCTCAGACCAAATAACAGATGACAATCGATCTTATAATAGGTATCTCCTACTGTCATCTGGGAGATTGGCTTCAGTCAGCGTAGAAAGGATCTGGAATGTGCAACTGCACACTCTGTTGCTGCTTCAGGTGGAAATACAAACCTTGGAATTGCTCTCGACGTTGGATACAAGAAAGATAAAGCTCTCCAAAGGCTGCTAACGCGGATTATTGTCTCTCTATGGACGGTCGTGGAATTCCTCCGACCTGACAAAGTGACCACTCTTGCTGAATGCTACACTCTACGAAGAAATGATGATTTTAGCGACGATGACCCCTCTCTTCCGTTTGAATATTTATTCAGTGTTGTATGGAACAAAGAGGTTGTTACGTGGAGGGTTAGACGGGAGACAGAAGAAGTGAGTCGTTTCAGAGGGTTTTGTTTGTCTAATAGTCTGCTTACATCGTGCACTACTTCTAGATTTACGATAGCAACGGAAATACTTCGGAAGGCTCGATCAAAATATTGAATAAACATATATATAACGTCGCAACCGAAAACCGCAACGGTGTTTACCTTGATATCCCTTACTCTACAATCGTTGACATCATTAAAGAAAGTTTCGAACTGCAGCTCGACGCTGATGCCGAAGGTACCGAAGGGAAGCGAAAATGGACAACAGATGACTTTGAAGAACAAAAAGACTTCAATGACCTCAAACATCGCCTGGACTTGGAGTCGAACAAGGTTCAAAAGCGGAGCCGCTCACAGGAAGCAGGCCCAAGCAAGCGGGCTAGGGCCGTATCTGAACAACCTGAAGACTCAGACTAGCCAAATGATTTCTGACAAGTGCGCATTAGTTGGAGTCAGACGACTTCAAAGTAGACTGTGAGTGCTGCTGCAGTTTACAGAGTATGCGCCTTGCTGATGCCATGCAACTGTCTGCATCCATATCAACTCGACGACACATTTTTTTTCTTTCATCTTTCTTTGTCTGTTGTAAGTCCCAGAATCGACTGTAAATGTTTTTGTGTCATTTTCAAGCATCCGTACCCTGTTGTCAACCTATTGTCTGATTACTCGCCTCTGTTCAACTACTCGCCTCTGATTGACTACTTACCAGCTGTGCTACTACTTGTATACCACTCATTCTAGTATCTATGTATGTGTTTAATGCCAACTTATGCAGGAGAGAGTCCCAAGGGATACGCAGCAGCCTGGTTGTCACCGTTAAATAGTCACATGACGGTCTCGACTCTCGGTCTTCTCAGAGTGTACTCGTCTTTGTTCCTTGTTAAACAACGTCTAGGGTCTTCGCCGCACGTCACTGACTCGACGTGCGGGGCAAAAAACAAACCTCTCAACCGGAGTCAGATCTTGCGATGGCCTCCCAAGGTGTCGATACGGTGACCACAGCATTGGCAACAGAGTGCGTTCCATTGGTTCCGTCTTTCTTAGGCTAATATTGTGTAATGCCAAAACGAGACGCTATGATCGAAAGCTCCGCTGAACCTTCGCTTTCTAGCACTCGCTACGCGTTTGTTCTGACTTCTGACTAGATTATGGGCTGCCTCAGGCCAGAATGCGCTCGAGTCTTCGCGCATCCTCATGATATCTGGGAAATCCGACGAGGAAAAATTTAACGATGCCGCGGCTCAGGCATACCGGGCATGGGCCAAAACATCTGTGCCATCAGACATCAGCGCGCTCGTTGAAGATGAGAAAATGCGCTCACTGTCGCCGCAGTCTTTACATTGCACCACTCTATACCTCGCTTTCTCCTATTATCTAAACAGATCCAGAGGCGCCATGGCGTACTGTGGAGCAGTCGGCGATTAGCTTGGGAGGCCGACTTGCCAGTGAGTCATTCACTACTGTTTAGGGTGTGCAAAGGTGGAGAAGCTCCACAGGTATGTAGGTATATAAGCATGACCGCCCTCCTCAATTTCTGTCCCAATTATGCCTACATAGTCCCGCCGCAATCGTCTCCCCTTGCCCACTCCCTCCGAATTTGACAACACCCAGCTCATATACATCGACACCTCCCCCCTCAAGCCCTCTAGCAAACTAGGCAAGTCAACTAAAGTACTTCATGACAGGCTACCTGACGCTGCACGATAGTGTTTCGCATTGAACTGGGGCTGATAGAGGTTCACCTTACAACCTTGCCAACGACGATCAAAGCCCAATGCGCCGGTAGGCAAGACTTGATTGATCGTTGATGTCCCAATCCTCTGTGAGCACTGATGTGGGGAATGCTTGCATTGCTTCCTCTTGCTCAATCTAGCGCTTATGGGGGGTGAGTCTTTCAACCACTCTTTGGAGCCTGAATTTTTCTCAGGTTCGCGCCACCTCTATGGCATTGGAAGTGGTTTTGGTATCTTCCCGCTCCCGTGCTACCCCGCGTTTTGAACCATCGCGGCCAGCAGATGAGGGCAGTGGCTAACTCATGAGCACACATACACCGCGCGCCTCTGCCCTTGCGCACGCCACTTGTCTCCGTATGCAGACGCAGCGCGGTCCATAGCTCGCTGCGGGTCTCGCCGAAGAAAAGGGACAAGGGCTTCGGTGCGTCCCTAACCCATCTGCTGCACTCAAGACTTCGCTCTACCCTTTGCACAGGCTCCGCCCGTCTCGTGCGTCGACCGAGCGCCGCCTCGTAACATCCTTAGCATTGCTGCGCAGGGTGCGCTCTTGATGCTCGCACCCTGTGTTACTAGCGCCCTTGAGATAGTGGCCTAGCACTGGCCCGGAATGGGAGAAGGCGACGATCTCTCCCGAGTCAGTTTGGACAGAAAGGCTGCTCAGGCAGAGGATCGGGGTGGAAATGCGAGCACTTATGAGAGCCCCATCAATATTTTAGCTCCCGTCGTCGTGTAGTAGCAGCATGTACAGTTTGTAATACATTGATTTTCTTTTCTTTTCGGTGCGATCCGCAAGCAACATTACATCGAGCTCAAATTACTACTCAGTTCGCCGCAATTTATATGGATTCCGGTGAATCCATTATTTCGCAGACAATTGATAAGAGCACTGCAGTTGCTTCATTGTCATACGGAGGTGGGATGCGGGTTATAAAATCTGTCAACAGTTCTGTTGTCGATTCAAAAGGACGGCATGAATTCTGTGGGATTCAGCATTATTATGACAAACTCACAACACCCCTTTAATAGCCTCTCAATTTGCAGCACATTGTGAGCCCCCGAGCCTCCGATATATTGTGTATAGTCGACGAGAACCCTACAGCGGCTCCGTCATCATACGGAAGGAAATCTTCTACTCTATAAGGACAATGGGAACTCCATGGTGATGCAGCATTATTATGACAGACCCATACGGTAGTCTCTCAGTTTGCTGCGTATTGTGAGTCTCCCAGCCTCTGATATCCTGTAGACAGTTAATGAGAATCCTAAAGCAGTTCTGTCGTTGCCCGGAAGGAAAGCATCAACTGTATAGCATAGTAGCGGTTCTGTCGTCGATTGAGATGGTCGGCGTAAATTCCGTGTTAATGCAGTATTATTATAACAGACTCATGACGTCCGTATTTGATAGCCAGTGCATTGTGAGCTTCCGAGCTTCCGACATCCTGTAGATAGCTGATGAGAATCTTACAGCGGCTCTGTCGTCATACGGAAGGAAAACATCAGTTCTGTTAACCGGACCTACAACCATTCTGGTGTTATGAACTGAACTCAATTTTACAACGGTGTTGTAAACCTCCGAAAACCCGATGCCTTGCAGACAATTAATGAGAATACTGCAGCCGCTCCATCATCATACAGGAGGTGATATCAATTCCATGGCAGTGCAACATCATTATAACGAACTCGCAAAATCACGTCTGGGTTATTAATCGGACCTACCACTATCTACGCATGTCTGGTGTTGTGAATTGATCTAAAATATGTCCACTTCCTCGTAGCGTCGACAATCATCCACAATGCATTTCGAGTGTTCATATTAATAGATAAGAACCTCCTTAATTTCCTGATGTATATGTCACATCATTTTGACAAGTGCCCTACTTACTTTATCAAGCATGGACGTGGGTAGATAGAGGAATGCCTTCGGCAGAGTCACGACTACCATAAGTCACTCAGCGTGAGTCAGCCCTCAAATGTTGCATTGACTTACGGGGATGGTGCGTCGTCCTTGGAGTGGATGTCATTCCCACCCTCTACGTTGAACGCAGTCCCAAGGGTAGTGCGGGATCGAGGCGAATTACGGCGAGTGCTCATGCTCGCGTAATAGCTTTTGCGGTGTATAAAATACAGGGCAGAAGAGGCAATCTCCGCAACAAAGTCGGCTATGACGGTTAATCAAATTCAGCCCCGCTCAGATATGTTAGTAATGAAATTTGAACTTACAATAATTGATGCTAGCCAGACAGTAGAACATATGGGTTTAGTGCTTCCTTTCAGAGTTTTTGGTACTCCTACCTATCCCACAATGGCTTGCCGATTCCTGTTGGCGCTGTCCCGGTAGGCCTTTTGTATTCCGTGTAAGGATACGCCCACATCATGAACACGGAAAACAGAATCATCTGAAAATAAAGTAAATATATAGCCGCCTGCCGTGAACCAATGATAAGTTTATGGTACCTCAATGCAGATTGTGAGGGCGTTCAAGCCGTCAGCGATATTAGATTCTGTCCAAAATTCCGTGGCTATAGAAGAGGTTTGGCAGTCAAGGCTATGATTGAGTTGTTGGTGCTATATGAAAATGTCTCCTACCTTTTATCACCCTACCTTCCAAGGCGGAGAACTATGAAGCTAATATGGGTACTTGATCAGGAGATGATAGGGTGAGTGACATACAATGAACGATTGATAAAACGTGGCCATAACGATGAGTTTTATGCAAAGAAATTTGGCCAAAGGTCGTTTCCCTTGAAGCTCTTCTCTGGTAAGGCCGTAGAATATGAGGAGTCCATACAATGCAACGCTGATAGTAATTGGGTGATGATAGTCCTCGAGTATTCAAATGCACGCACTATACCTAATGCTAACAAAGTCGATCGCTTCCAAATACACATTTGCAAAGTGCACGTTGAAGCCTTGAGATTCACAGAGAATATTCAAAGCCTGGCAAATGATGCCCACAATTGATACGGCTGCAGAAAATAATCAGATACCGTAATCCAAATGTTCAAAACATAGAGCACCTGGCCTGATAATAACATACTGGAGAACAGACCACTGTTTGTTTGCAAGAGGCATGTGTCAACAAGCTTACATATTCAAAAAAATGATACCTGCCCGACCTTGACAGCATATATGAAATAAGGCTATAGAAATCTCGTGAGTCCCACTTTAACAGTGAAGGTCGATGTGAGCGAACCTTTGTAGGTCGATATCTCCAGCAACAGAACTTGAAACTCCAATAAGAATAAAGATACACCAATAATCCGCACTACACCCACCGGGAACATTAGTTTTCTTTTGTCCTTCTTCTCAAACATATTACTTTGGTTCTTGGTTGCGTCCGCAACAAATTCAATTAGAAGAAGGCTAGAAATTTCGTGTTAGCTTCATTCCACGACGTTCAAGACAATGAAATTACATAAAAGCGCTCAGAGTGATTGCCTGCTTTTATGTTGCAATAATGGGCCTGGAAAGTCAGAAAAATATCGCACCTCGTAGACTTGATAGAATTATTAGAAGTGATTCAGACATTTGTCAGAATAAAAGAGACGCACCCACTTCGATAAAGGAATAATATGTGTAATCTCGGAAGAACCGGTAGGAAAAGAATGAGATCACAGCATATACAGGAGGCATGTATAAAATCCTGATTCTACGAAATAAAATGAGCGGCGCGGTAGATATACTGAATTATAGGGCTGTACATTTGACGTTGGTGTCGGGGATTAGTGTAGTTTCTATGTGCGGGGCATCAGTCCAAGTCAATTGATGCTGTCTGGCCAAAAGACAGTACATACCGACAGTGAAGAAGAACATTTATTCCTGATATGAGAAGGGTCTGAGAAACAAAGCAGTTAGGGTTTAAAATCGTACGAGAAGAAGAAAACAAACCGCAGCTGTGCAAGCTCCTGCAATCGCCCAACCCACGCGGTGTGCATCCCAGTGGAGTGAGCCCGAGCTCCAGAATGAGGACTGGTCTATAGCGGGGCTATTGTCGGAAGGGCAGTTAACCATGGTGAATGTACAGGGTGGGGTGAGAGGGGTCGGGGAAAGGGAAAACGCAGTGCAATGAGAAGGTTGATCGGAGTCTCCCCATCGGCACATTCTGTTTATTTATAGGACATCACTTTACGCCTGAGGCGAATCAATTAAAGCCGGGCCAGCACTCAACCAGCACTTGCCATGATAGCTAAGTAAGATTTCAACTAGCCAACTTCCAAGCAACATTCTGCTCCGAATTGGGGGTTAAAATACATTCGAGGAATTTTTAGGAGGCTATGTAGATATACAGAGTACTTTGGGTATACTTATTTTAAAATATTGTGGCTATGTACATAGATGTAGTAAGCCGCACATTACGCCGATCGGCTTATGTATAATTAGTATTTACATTTGATTTACATACATAGCCATGCGCAAGCTGCGTGTTTTTGCTAACGCGCAGTGTTTATGAAGGTCATAAAAAGGACAAAACACCAACTTCACTAGAGGAATTGCCGCCTGACTTTCCTTAACGATTTAGCACGTTTCTAGTTCTTGTTTCCTATTTCTAAACAGGAAGCCGAGATGCCAGCAGCCACGCCATCAAAATGCATGAGCGTTTCAACTCCGCTCACCAGTTCAGACCTCTTTCTAAATCGACATCAAGAAAGACCCCTCCCCCCCCTTTCTACTTGCAAATTCGTCTTCAAAGCCTCTTCTAAACGGTTTTTGAGACTCCGCCGACCCGAACCGACAGGCGGCGACATTGACAACCTCCGTGCTGCCCACTGAAAATTAGCTCATCCGAAGAAAAATGTTTATTATATTTTGTCAAATGTCCAGACTCCACCACCTCGCGCGCACGAGTTGTGGAATTTTTATTACCCTGTCGTTGATCGAAATTGAGCATGGTAATAATTCCCTGAAGCTAACTCCTTTGATTATGCCAGTCCAGGCCATAATAAGTACCATGGATTACAACCTTGATTATTCAGTAGACTCTAAGCAAGATATTCCTGGAGGAATTTGTGAAGAAAGGCCACAGGAAAGGCGGCAGGAGCCGTAGAAAGCAAATCTTATCTCAATCTTATCAACTATGTTGCCTTATAAATGATCAGGTAATCTTAAAATGTTGCAGCTCCGGCCAAGCTCCGGCAAAGCGTTAAGGATTTCTAGCAAGGGGGTTCGAAGAACTCAATCGGATACCAGAGGGTAGTCCAAGGGTCGGCCGCCAGGCCGCTAATTTTTTTCTTATATGTACTTAATATATATGGATATTTGCCTGCTTTTATGACAAAATGGTATTTCCAAGGCTCAGTCATGGTATATACATGCACCACATGGTATTACATACCCTGTTAGTGCTGTGAAACCTATTTGAACAATGTTTGAGCACATTGGGGATTGAACTAGTGACCTCGGATGGAATAAGATCATACACGTGACATCTGCGCATGTACTTAATCTAGACGCGCAGCCTGCAAAATTGCAAGCTCTGCCAAGCACTATGTTATCCCTGTGCCATCCAAGTGCCATCTACTCACTACTGCTTGTCAACTACAGTATGTGATACTTAAAGCCTCTGTTAAAATGATACAAATAGGTCAATAGCATGCAAGTTAGTACATATAGAATGTCAATTAAAAGCAAGCCATATACCTAAGACTCAGGATGTTTCAAATCTCTGCAGAGACTTGGCAAAAGTGATTGAAGATGATCAAATGAMAATTTTACAGAGAAAGCTCTGTGTTCACTGTTCACTCCTGAAGGGATGGACATGCAAGACGTGCATTTCCGATGGTGCTGGGCATKCGAGCAAGCGGCTGAGGTGATGGCATCTGATCGCAACTACTATATATAGAAATTGATGGTTATGTAATGGCTTATGAGGGAGGGAGGGTCCTTGGTCCTGGCCTTAAATATTAAGTCGACCTCAGGTCTTATTTAAGGTCTTTGAACCCCCTTGATTTCTAGACGATTTTCCTACTTTTCAAAAGCGGGATATGTCGGGGGTAGAAACGTTTAGAACACCGTTTGAAGTTCTAAACCGTTAAGGAAAGTCATCACTAGCGGCATAAACCCTGCTTGATCATCACAGAGGAGTGGAAAGTGAGATTTATTGAAGGCGAAACCTCGGGGAAAAGCTAGGCACGAATTACGAACCCGCAACAAACCTTGTCAAGCAAGGTAATGTCAAACAAGGTAACTTGAACTGCTCATTCATGTTAGATACATAGTCGTTTTGGGGGACACATGCCAGTGCACTTGTTATATTTTATGAGCGATTATTTGGATTCCAATCTATCTATTTTTAGATTTAAGTTCACGGATAAGAGTTTTGTCACTACGGTTGGCATGATCTCATGTATGTCTTTCGACCGCCTTTCCCAAGATATCTGCGGTCAGGACACTGCCACCATCCCCATAGCTTCTTCGCTTCTTCGTTGCCTTCTTTGCTAAGATACAGAACAATGTCTTCCAGCACGGCGCCTATCTCAACCGAAGGATCGTCTCAAACCACACTTTCAAGCTTCGAAGCCGCTCGCGAGGAAAGAAAATGGAACCGGGTGAGTCCTTCATGTTTCTGTAAATTTCATATAACTACTGATAACGTTTGCTCACCAGATGAGCGAGAAGATGAGCGCGTTTCATGAATGGTTCAAACAAGATTGTCAGTACATATATACATTCTCTGAGTTTCTAAAGCTCTAGAAGATATCCAACGCTCCGACTAATGATTGGTCGTCTAGTCAACACACTTTATGAGGTAGTTGACATCCATTCTGTTAATGTTTCTTATCCTTTTGAACCCAAAACTAATGTTCAATTTAGCTCGCAGATGGCTCATTTGCCGCCCGCGGTCTATCTCTTGCTCGATATCTTGAAACAGCTAAAACAATGAACCATCGTATGTTCCCCCTGTTGCCAGTCTTGGATGTAATGTAGCAGTGCTTGACATGACACGTTAAGATTTGACGATGCACCATACAATCGAAGAACGCTACGTTTTTCCATCTTTGGCCAAGTTCATGCCCAAGTTCGGAAATAATGAAGATGGAGAACATATTGCATCGCATCGAGGCATACATGACGGTGCTATCATTCTTCACAGTTTTACTTACTCACATACTGATTACTTCTTGGTGCACAGGTCTTGAGGCCCTCAACAAGCTGGTTGCCAAGTGGAAAGAGGCCCCGTCAACATATTCGCCGGTGGAAATGAAGGCTTGTCTTGATGACTTTCGAGAGGTTCTATTTCATCATCTCGACGAGGAGGTAGGTACTCTAGACTTGATAATTGGATACAAATGGTGACGTCGTGCCTTCAGGTTGCCGACCTTCGAGGGGAAAATTTAAAAAAGTACATGACATTGGCAGACGTAGAGGCGTTGCCAATTTAGAACCGTGTTCAAGATTTTGCCTAGGTGGCACCGGAATCAGAAGCGAATGTCCAGATCTAGAAGTGCAGCCCGGGAACTAACTCGTTCACTGGACTCAAATCTAGCTAGGCACAGGGTCAATTCATCATTGTCAAGTACCGATAACCACAGTGATATTGGTACATATGTAATATGAATTGTTAAATACAATACTGAACTTCTTGAGATTTTCAACGGTACGATATGCAGATACACTACTATTGGCTCACGCCGGTTTCTGACCAAATGGAAGCTATGAAGACTGTAATACTAATCTTCCTCCACAATAATTATTCGGCTAGTTTGCACAAAAACTGGAGTTTCAGCATCTTGTATACCTGAGCGATTCAAGAGCGGAACATCGTCACGAGTTTCTAAATGGCCTCTTTCATTGTGAGATTCGTCATCGTCACTCCCTTCTCCAGGTTTCCTGAATACCAATTCTTCCTCATTCACTAGACGCCTTTTCTTGATAGGCAGGTCGGCATTCAACCGCTGACTACCATCCTTTGCGACTTCGCTGTCATCGCTTTTGCCTTTATAGCGCCCCTTCTTTTTCTGCCGCTTTGCTCGATTCCTGGCAGTCTTAGCATCCGCGGTCTCCTCCATCCCGCGTCGTTTGCGCTCGAACTCTGCCTCATCGGTTTCCTACGATACAGTTTAGACTTGAGGGAATAGTGCAGAGGAGGCACGACGTACTTTGGTTGCCTCCTCTTCCAGCAGTTTTAACCGCTCGTATTCTCTTCTTCTACTTGCTTTGTAAACATGAAATTCACCACTTCCTGCACCTGCGCTTGATCCCTGCACATTTTTCATCATCTCGCGAGCCGGCCGCAGTGTTTTCTCCTTGGGAGGAGCGGGGATGTACGCAGGCTTGAGCGGATCTTTTAGAAGTCTCTCTAGCTGAGATCGCTGTTTCTCGACAGCGGTCAATGCATGTCGATTTACGGGCCCTGTTGATGTAGAAGGAGTTGCACTTGAAGCATTCATTCTTAGAAGTCAAAGCGGAAGTGGTGTTAACAGTTGGTTAAAAGTACGCTGGTAAAGTAAAGCGGTTTCCTCTATGCCAGTTTACCCATTTATGCCATTCGGCAAATTCCGATCATCAATATCCGGACCACAATTTTGTTTGATTAGTGCGATACTTAACTTTGATAATTTGACTCGAACTTCTTTGTCCTTTCTTTTGTTTTGAGCGTATATAACCATTCTCCTTGCCATACGGACAGTCCCGGTTTCTGGAAGATGCAACATGATGTTGGCGATATCGCGATCGAGCTCGGTGAAACCCTCATACAAAAGATCCTCAGTAACGAGTCCTTGGCATCGATCTCAGTTGCATTGGATGCAGGAGCGCCAGTTTGGTATCAAAATCAAACTGAGGGCATATCACCATTGCATGCTGCTGCTTACATGCAAAATTTTGACCTCGCAAAACTTTTGATTGAAAAAGGAGCTATTTGGAATACTGGTTAGTTTAATCCTCTATTTATACCTTCAGTTACACTTAAATCGCGTCTAGTCGATTACTTGAAGATCACTGCTGGAGACATCGCTCTGTCCTTCAATAATGAAGCCATATACAATTTAATTCGAGACGCAGGCATTCGCTCAGGTGCATCCGAGACCTAAGTGATCTCAACTTCTGCCAATTGCTGAGCTACCATAGAACTTCTTCTCGGTCTACTTGAGAAGCGGCCACTCAACGATTCGACACTAATCCTCCGGGCGGACGATGAAACAGCATCTGGCTCCATAGATGTATTTCTCCGCTCAAAATTGAAATATGTTGTGGACCAATACGGGCAGAACATTTGTATGCTCGAAGTGGACGATGAGGAAGTCGGCGTAATGATGGGCTGGGAAAAGATTATAATGGACGAAACGGTTCACAAATTATGTGATGCACATCCGAGCGCATTAAATCTCAAGGTCCTTAATGTCGGGTTTGGATTGGGAATAGTGAGTCTTCTTTGCAGCATTTCATGCTTCGCCTTTCTGATACCGTTTCTTAGATAGATAGCCTTTTCCAGAGCCTTCCTTCTGCACCGACAGACCATGTTATCATAGAAGCCCATCCAGATGTGTTGGCGTTCATGCGTGCACAAGGATGGTATGAAAAGCAAGGCGTCCGGATTCTTGAGGGGCGGTGGCAAGATTTTATCGAAAGTACTGATCTCTTAGGCTATGGCGGATTCGACGTAATCTATACGGACACATTCTCGGAAGATTACAGCGATCTACGGCAATTCTTTGAGCATTTGCCTGATCTTCTTTCAAATGAAGATGCTGTTTTCAGCTTTTTCAATGGCTTAGGAGCAACCAGTAAGCGTCGTAGTTTTGACCACAATCATGTTGCTGAGACTATCCTAGATGCATTCTTCTATGATATATATACTTATATATCTGGACTACACCTTGGCGGCATTGGTTTGGAAGTCACTTGGAGTGATGTGGATGTTGCGGCTGCCGACGAGGAAAATCGTTGGGGAGACAGTCGCCAATATTTTACATTGCCTATATACCGACTGCCTACGGGTCGGATGAAACTCATGTAATCATATTCGCATCATCTATCATATGCCACCCCTTCTGGATCGTAAAACTTGTCGAGACCTTGTGAATTAAGCCCTGTATATTGCCAATGCATTGCCAATGTATGACGCCTAGTAATATGTAAGTAGATGTCCAATCAATCCCACTGCATCAGGCTGGCTTCGGAGTATTCTCTATTCCGGTATCCTACTAGCCCCTACTCGCAGGAATACCAATACCTCATCGTCTTCACTCGGAATTCTAACGGTATTTCGTGGTTATCGCTCATTGCTCAAGTGCTTTCGCTCACGTTCCCAATGAAGTAACATTTGTGTTTTCCTTGTACTGCTTATTTAAACCCAAACCGCGATGACGATTCATAGCCTCTATGTCTATGACAGGCAGGTCTAACTACCTTACAATTTCTGGGAAATGCATTGACTTGGCCACACAGACATTGTATATGCATTTACTACCAGGACTGGCATAGGACGAAGCGCCCTAAACCAGCGGTGGAAGGAGGAATTCTCCCTGCCGTTTCTCAAGCAGTCTCCGCAACCCCTCCACCCAACCCAGATGGGATTGCCGCCACGTCATCTGCATATAGCAGCCCTCGTAATACTCTGTCGTCTTCCACGGGGATCGTTGTAGCATTCAATCCAAGCGCCAGTCAATCCCCCGCGGCTTCGAATCAACGAGTGGGCACAGCGCCAGGTACATCAAGCACAGGTTTGCCGTTCGACGAGGAAGCAAAATTGGTATATGGTGTCGTCATTTCGTTGCGTAATATGATAAAGAAGTTGTCTGGGAGGTGCGTAGCCATCCAATGTATTTCATTCACCAAAGTTGACTTTTTCGACCAGGGATGAGCAATTCGTCAATTACCGCACTTCTGCGTACAAATTACACTTATTCGAAACAAGCTCTGGCTACAAGTTCGTAATGCTCAGTGACCCTAAAACGGATTCGTTGCGGTTTGTCCTGCGTCAGATATACGTGGGACCTTTCCTCGAATACGTTGTCCGAAATCCCTTAGTCAAAATGGACTCTCGCGAACAAGGGATAGACAACGAATATTTTAGGGCCAGCGTAGATAGATTGATAAGAGGGCTTTCTGTGTTCGCATCATGACATATTGAAGAATAGCAATTTCAAAGAGAATGGGGGATGTAGCTGCATATTACAGATAAATCCTTCAGTTTATTAGTCCAGTGCAGGGATTGTCCCCCCCCCCCAGGTATAGTTTACCGTTTCGACGGCACTGCCGAGCCCACAGTCTGCTCTCGTTCAAATTGTTCTCTCAGAACGTTCATCAAGGAAGTTTTCATGGCTCGCTCAGGAGCACTTTCTTCCCTCTCTTCCGTGTCTCCAGCCACGGCTTCATCGAGTGCGAGTTTGGTTTCTCCAAGGCGAAGCATGTCCTCTTCGATGGTACCCCTGGAAATCAGCTTCACTACCTCAACATCCCTCTTTTGACCTATTCGATAGGCACGGTCTTGCGCTTGACGGTCATTGTGAGGATTGAAGTCTTGGTCGAACCTGAGTTTCAGAGTCAACCAATTGGACAAGCCGGAGCAAAGGCAAGACACACATGATTACAACAGATGCTGCTGTGAGATTGATGCCCATGCCTGAAAAGGTAGGCGGTATTTATGCTCACAATTGTACTACAAAGAAGATGAGTGCTTACCGCCAGCCTTTGTTGACAATAGAAATACAGATATTGATTCGTCCTCGGTGAATTCATCGACGAGACTTTGGCGAACATCCACGGGAGTACTGCCCGTGAGTATCAAAAATTTGTAGTGATGGTGGTCTAATATTACGCGTAGGATATCCAAGATTTGAGTAAACTGTGGAGCTAGTCAGAAATACAGGACATGCTGATTCGGGAGGCAGTACTTACTTGAGAGAATATCAAAACTTTCCTTCCCTGCTGAGTATAGTCTACGAGGAGGCCCAGAAGCGCTTGCACCTTTCCAGCATCTACATAACATTCCTGTTCTTGGAGATACTTTTGGGTGGACTTGATTGTAGTCAATAAGGATAGAGGTAAAACAAATGGCGAGATGCCTTACCTTGTATGATGCGCAGAATATCTGAAGTTCTGAATCAGTCATGACTGACATATCTTCTTTGACAAGATCGAAAATCGCCCCACGTCTCTTGAAATCAGGTTCTTTCAGGAGTTGTTTTGTAATGCCCGTCAAGGTTTCATCGGTAAACCTAGTGCGGAAAAGCATAGGATGCGATGCGGCTTTCCTGAGATCCATGAGAACATTCGAGCTATTTTCAGAGTATGATTTTTCCTTTTGCCGAAGGGCTGGTTTCGATTTTTTCGGAGGTTTGCTAGGAACGGGTTCCGCAGAATACGCGGCTGAAACTTCGAGGACAGTCTTGCGAGAACGTTGCAATGTATCCCGGTAGATTGATCGTTGCAGGTCGGTCATATCACACCATTCAATACGCTCAGTTTTGTTTGGCAGATCCTTTAGCACCTGTTTTGGCGTTTAGATGATGCAGATGCGATAGTTGACTATGATATAGTACGTACCTGGTCCTTTCGTCGACGCAAAACGAAGGGTGTCATCATCTTCTTGGCCCTCGAAATACGCTCCTGAGAAAGCAAGGTGACTTTGGTGTCTCCCTTGACTTTGAATATAGCACGGAGCGAATCAATCGAACCAGCAAACTGTTTGGGTAAAATGAAGTTCAACAACGACTGCGACAAATGAGATGGATTGAGTGGTCATATATTATAGAGTTAGAACGAACATACCACAAGTTCTTGTAGGTTATTTTGTAGGGGGGTTCCCGTGAGAAGCAGCCTCCAGTGCGACCCAAACTTGAGTAAAGATTGGTACCGCTGTGATTGAAAGTTTTTGAGAACATGCCCTTCGTCGTAGACGCAACACTGCCGTACATAGAAGGTTAATTCAGATTCGTGGGGGAGCTGGAAGCAGACGTACATCCCAGTTGATCTTACGGAAGAATGAACGATCCCGGTCATCACCTTGTGCTAGATTGTACGTTGTTATTAACACTTCCCAGCCTTCAGATATTTTACTCTGGCATCTTTGAGTGTCTAGGAGCGTTTGTCGGAGAAGAGGCCGTTGGTTCTTGTCGGCATAGTATGTCTGGACCTCAATTGAAGGAGCAAAGCGAGCAAACTCTCTGCACCAATTCTCTAACGTCGATGACCTGGAGATACATGAGAACAATGGGTTAAGATGGATGTTGGAAACGTACGGCACTACAATAAGGTGAGGCCCTTTCCCTCCCTGCTCTTTCAAGTGTGCAAAGAAGCTTATGACTTGAATGGTTTTTCCAAGACCTAGCGAAGGGTTAGACACCATAGTCCATATCGCAGTATTTGCGATACGTACCCATTTCATCAGCAAGTATACAGCTTAGATTACTGCGATACAATAGATTGAGCCAATTGACCCCCAGAAGTTGATATTCTTTCAGTAAAACATCCTTATTCAGTAGTCTCGGTTGGGTTGTTAGATAACTTTGAGTTTTCCGCTTCGCAAGCTGTGCGATGGACACTAGAGTCAGGGCTCCATCCACAAGCGACTCTGCGGAACTGGATGTATCCGTACTCCACGAAGATATAGTCGACCGAAGACTAGAGCCTATCCGCTCACAGTCCTCAAGGACTGTATCAACAGCCCCATAACCTTTGAGCATCTCTGAGCAATCTTCAAACATTCGAGGGGTGAGACTGCTTGAGCCTGCCTTCTTCTTGCTCTGCCCCAGCTTAGTCCTGACATCATCTGCAGAGTCAAAGGGTCGGAGTTCTATAATGGCTGTAGCCTGCTCTGGAGTACAGCCTGGTTGAAAGAAAAATATTCTCTTCAGTCTCCATTGCAATAAGAGTCGATAGACTACTTACCAGTCAATTCTTGCAATGCTTCAGAGCCTGATGTGTTAAGGTAATCCAATGCTCGCAGTTCGTATGTATTTTGTGATCGTTGAAATTTCGACGAACTCGCGTCGTCGTCCGAATCTTCAAAGGCGGACTCCGAGTCTGAATGAATCACCAACTTCTTGGCTCGCCTCCGCGAAGGTCCTTTGATGGCTGGAGTCGATGGAGATACAGGAGTAGCAGGCACAGAGATAGATAGATCGATGATGTTTTTAGCAGCGGGTGGTGTCGCCGGTATTTTTGTGTCCAGTACTGGGCGGTTGGCATATATCATTGAACGCTTGCCTTTCTCCTTATTGGCTACTCTCTGAGCTTTCTGAACTTCATCGACTTCTTTGACCCGGCCGCCATGTCCTGAATCAGTGAAAGAAGGGGATGTCGGTAGACTCGGTGACCAAGTTGGGTCAGCAAGAAATCTAGCAGCCTTGGTTTGGTTCCTTCCAGCCTGATTCCAAGCGGCTTGAATACGGTTTGTTGTTTCTAGAGGGTTCATGAATCGGAAAGCGATAAAGTCTTTGTCTTGTACTGGAAGATCAGACAAAGGTGGCGCCTCCTGCGATGCGCTTGGTCGAATTTTCATTAGGCGCGGCTTCGATGGCCCAGCAAGTATTTGACTAGGTTCGGGTATGGAGTCGTCCGAGGAAATAGACATAGCATCCATGCCGATTGAGCGCCCCAGCCCACGGTGTCCAACGCGCTGAATATCCGGAGAGGGCGGCGACTCTGGAATGAGAAACGCGTCGTTCGATGTGCCACGGTTTATTTTTTTGCGTGGAGGACCTTCTATATGACTGGCTCCTTCGTCTCCGTTCCGATTACGACGCAATGGCGCGTGCAACAACGCATCATTAGAAATAAATCCACTAGGCGCACTCAGCGGGTCGGAAGCCAGATTGCCCCTGGTTTGCTTCCAGCCGTTGGCGAAGAGCAAGTTGGATGACGATGACGATTCAGGACGCGTGGAATGCCCGTAAGGTTGATAGGGCTTTGAGACCGGGTCTTCTGAAGAGATGGGGCTTGAATTCGGGACAAGAACGTTGCCGAACGAGGACGGCGCGGAAGGGAAAAAGCGTGAAGGGAGCGTCGCATCTCTCGACTGGGTGGGTGGTGTAGGGAACACAGGCTGATGAGAAGAATCAGGTTGAGCAGAAGGCGGTATGGCTGGGGATTGAAGACGATTTGCTAGACGATTATTCTTGTTAAATCTCAGCTGTTCCAATGCCTGTCGCTAGAGTAGCATAATATTTATTGAATATCATGCATGAGCTACAAGAATGGAATGGGATGGAAGCTACTGACTTTATTCTCTGCTTTCGACTCACTAGCAGATAACATGAGTGGAAGGCGAGACTGAAGACAAGGAGATATGGGGGATGTAAGGACAGTAGTATAGATGATGGTGCCAGTTTGCAAGCGAAGGGCAGCAAGTTGATTGGCCTCTCTTGTCGGAGAATCAAATGCAAGCATGCCACCAACTTTCATTGGGGCCACATCCTTCGTCAAAGCGATGGACTTTTTTAGCATAAATCAAGAAAAATGCTGGCATTGAACGCGGGGTCATTATTTAAACGACTAGCAAGTACAATTGTAATTGGAATAAGTAGCATGCGGTAGCACCGCACCACAAAACGTCGATGAGGAATTATTTGAGCCCAAACTACCATGTATGTTGTGAGAGATGTAGGCTAAAATTTCACTTGAAATCTCTGTAGACATATCGAAAATATCCTGGACTACTGCTGCTTGACTGCTGCTCAAGCGCTCAAACGGCCTGCAAACGGCACACAGCCACTATGCTGGCGCTGCGCAGTGGCAGTGCTGCCGAATGGTGCGCAATGACTTTGGCATTCAAGCCGCTGGACATCTGCATCAAGGCTTGACTGCTTGCCTCCTGCACCCATCCGCAGCCACCGTACGATATCTGAAACACCTTCCCTCTTCTCCTCAAGTGCTTTCTTCACCTTGAATATCGGTGACCTCCTCTAGAGCAACTATGTCCTCAGATGAAGTTATCCGTATGGGTCCGCCCCCCGTAGCCGTCCTCTTTGTCGCTATGGTCGTTTCCTTAGCCGTCGCCGTCCCTCTTACGGGCGTACTTGTTCGGTTCAGAGCCAACTACAATCCGAAAGCCCTCCATCTCGACTCGGAAGGAGGGACAACCCCTCATACTGGGCCTGTTGTCAATTCTTATATCCAGATGTTTGCCAGGGTACAACGCATTGAGGTCGGTTGTTCCAACGCAACATATGTTCACTTCATTCATGATACTTTCAGGGAATCTCTGGCCTTTATAAAGGACTAAGTAAGCAACGTGGAGTCATGTTCAAACGGACCGTTAATTTGTATACAGTGCCTACTGCAATCAGCTCTTTGCTTGTTAGCATTGTCATTCTTTTAGCGGTGGACGCTGATCATCCGCGCCATGGAAAATATAGAGCACCAGAGGCTGGAGTGCTGGTATGCTTGCATTCATTCCCGCTTTCAAGCCATACTAAGAAAGTTCAGGGAACGCTGTTTTACAGCCTTGCGATGCTTGTCATATCTCTGCCAACTTCAATCCTAACATATCGGTATGCTGCTTTCTATGACGGTCTAATATGCCCAACTGAAAATAAAAATTATAAACGCTAGGGCAATAACAACGCCGAAGAAACTATCATATTTCGACCTTGTGGGATCTTTACGCGCCCTTCTTACTCCGACCGAACGTCGTCGACCTTGGATTTTATACTTGACTCCAGGATTAATGGCGGCTGAGACGTGCCACATCTGCGTCATTGTCCTATTCCTAGGCCCATTACGTCGGCTGCTGCTTCCGAAAATGTCCCAGCCTGTTCTAACCTTTTCAGACATATCAGTCTGGAAATTGGCCATTTATCTCATCTTCCTTTGCGCGTCAATTTTGGTCCTCACGCCCCTAGAAGTTATTGCAACAAGACTAGCTATTCAGCGCAATCATGCCTCAGCAGAATACAACTCTGTCGCCCAGGAAGTCGATGGAGATGCTGAGGACTCTGCTGAATACTCCGGATCAGAAGAAGATGTAATCGGGTATGTCGCAGAGACTTGAAATATATGCCACAAATGATTTACACGTTCAACACAGATTACGCCATGAAGGTGATCCATACCTTGGTCTTGTTGAATGCGCGAAGAGAATAATCGATGAGGAGGGAGTAATGGCTTTATACCGCGCATGGTGGATAACACTTCTTGGTGGAGTGGCCAGTACATTCGCATGATCATCCCTTTTTCTGTTTCGGAATTCCTACTCGATCGCGTCACTTTGAACCTTATTGGATGATTTGACTATCTCGATAACATTGAATGGAGAATAATCATCCGTCGAATCAGATGCTGCGCTTTCGAGGACGACAACACGGGAAAAAACAGTCCGGGTATGTGAAAAATCATCTATAGTACTGATTATCATATTCTATTTAAATATCAGTCGTACTGCGCAACACAATGCGAAATATTGTGCTACTCTCACGTCCCACTCTGAGGATGCTGCGCGCGCTTACCACCAGTGGGACAGATAATTGATCGAAGTAATTGCTTGTTTAGAACCATTCAGCATGTTCCATTCGTCAATTATCGGATACTCTCACCTTTCATCCAATTGCATGTGGTATAACTCCCATTGACCGCAGCAGCTTACCACTCCTTCCCTCCCCGTGGTGAGTGGATCAGGTACGATGCCAAAAGCAGATGGTAACACTGGCAGTGGACCCAAGGTTTCAAAGTGCTCAATTGTCACTGTGCAAAAAATAAGCAGGATATAAAAGGGTGTCGGATGTAGCAAAATGTCCTACTTAAGTATGAAAATATACTACTTTTCCCTAGAGACCCAAAAATTGGGCACGATGCAACGTAGGATAGTTTCGTCCCTCGCAATACCCTAGCRGCATAAAATTGTCCCTCCAAAGACCCTAGCAGCTTTTTTTGTTACCATTTCCACGTATGAAAATTCATATTATTTGCTGTATACTGAGGTACTAGCGGTAAAGTATGGTRCTTCTGTAAGTATCAAAAATCTGTGTTTCCTACCGCAGGTTGCATCGAAAATGGTACTTCTCGAAGAGGCTTAAAATTGTGAATATGAAAGAAATAATATATTYGTTGGTATCGACGTGGGCATGCTACATTCTATCTACTCCTRATCCTCCTCTGCTCTGTTCCAACTATTACGCCGTAAGATTGCTTTTGGAGATACTCAAATTGAAMTTACCATATTGAATCAGCGACAWGACGCACCRTTTTCTTGCCGCTAGAGCAGCTTTCGGCGAGCTCATCCTCCCTCCGAAAAAAAACATCTGCGACAAATAGRTGTCTAACTGAAAAATAAGGCATTTAGTGRTAGTACRCAAAAAATAGAAATAAGTACTGGGCGCTGAGCGGGGGTTGCCCTGTGACCGAGGCGGAAGTAAGCACGAGAATGGGCTAGAAAGTGACTGCAACATTTGCGGGATTACTTATAATACGCACCGCATTTGCTGAATGTCATGCGTGTAGGTGCTATAACCAGAGTAGAGCTATGGTTGGAGTTRAACGGTACAGAGTACAGTGTATTGTTGCCCACGACRTTGTTACTTTAGAGCCAGWCGGTGTTACGGCACCGCAAAACCTGGGCGCCCCATTTGTACCAGTTAATAGGARCAAAACGGGTAGCGGAAGGATGCAATACATACATACCTTTATTAATGGGAKTTTGTCCCTTTCGTCATGCTCCCTGAGMTCTACATGTGCGCAGTYGCTAATGGCGGGGGACAACGGGGATTCTTCGATTGGTGCTTCTGTGTCGGGGACGTAGATGAGATTGTCCGGGGCACGGCGCGGTGAGACGCTCTCCTGTACAACACATTAATAATTTGAGATGTGAGCCAATGAACATACRGCGAAATTGGCTATCCCTCCRCTAAGGTGGGTGTATGCATGTCATAGGTGAGTATATGCGSGTTATAGGCGAGTATATGYAGGTTATAGGTGAGTATATGCGGGTTATAGGTAAGTATATGCACATGATATGGCAAATAGTAACTTAGCAAAGTGTAGTATATGTCATAGGAGAGATTCCTGGTGGCTTCGCATTAGGAGCTTGAGATGGGACGTAGGCATGACCGACCGATGACCGACGCACAGTCGAAGTCACTGGAGGACACAAAAATGGAYCACCGGAGGACGCAAAGTCTACTCCAGAGAGATTCGGACGACGCGAAGTCAAATCCGAGGCTAGGGACTTGATGTGAGGCGTTTTACAAGCAAGGCCCCAACGGCGGAGGGGAGAACATGGTGGTTAGGGACAGAGAGGGAYGGATGTGATATGTGACAGAAYACTCACATGATCAGTCGCGTCGCGCTTCTTCGGCATTCTCCGGGCCCAAAATATCTCACAAGTCCCGCGCACCTTGCGCGTACCACTGACTCACTCCTCGGGCGGCCGAGGAATTCTCCCTTCCGCCCTAGGCTCAGTGCTCGTTCTGTGAGATAGGCTGCTGCCATKGGATGCCAGTGCATCCGCGCACTCGGGCGCACAGGKTACTCCCGCCACGCGACAATGCCACTGCCTTTTCTTGCATGCCGCGGGATGCTTTGCCCGCAGCATGTGTTTGGACATCGACGGATTTTCGGTGTATGGCGCGTTCCGAGTCATTGTATGAAAGATGTCTTTGTGGCGGCGCTCCCAATGCGCAGGTGCTCAGAAATTCTGCCTACGCACATCCTCGAGACTACGAGGACAGAAGAAAGGGTATTTTTATAGTGCAGTAGCTAATACATGCCGATTGTAGGTAAAATCATACAAAAYTATTSATTYCGCACTCTCGCGGAATAAAATCAYACGTTATGGATCCCACCGTAYGCGCCATCCACGCTTTGAACAAAGCGCTGATCATGYGTGTACCCAGCGGACGTTGATATRTCCCACATATATTTTMATCAACTTGCCATCCTACACCCATCTAAATAGCCCGTTGTCGCCGTTCTTTGCCTACTTACCCACCCACTCTTTTGAGCTGGTTTGTAAGACGGCTACCTCTCAAGACTTCCCCGGCTCCCATCTGGTGTTAAATATTAGAAGTAGTATCTTTTATTACCGATGTACCAAGTAAAGCTGCATGGGTACTGTAATTTGCCACGTTSAAAAGCAATAAATATTACTATGAGAGCAAACTTTTGCTTGTATTAAACGCCATAATCGAGCAATCCCTGAAAGCAGGAAAAATCCATGCTGTGGAGAAGGCAGTATAGTAAAGTGCATCAGCAGTGTATTTRGCTACGTTTGAAAGGTAGGATATATTTGTCCCTCCCAAAAATATTTTTCCTACCTCGGAAAGCACTATTATCCGGTCTGGGGATTATTTGCTACCCGTGTATAAGAAAATCCTACTTGGGTAGCAAAACAAGGTGCTTATTTTTTTTGCAGTGTTGTGTTGTGAATTGTAATATGTAGCCGGGCAGATCTGAGTACTTGTCTATGGACCGTCCGTGTTAATGCCAGGGCCTGCACAAAAGCAAAGAGACATTTGGCTAATTGTTGGCTAGTATTTAATTGGTGAGATAGAAATCAACAGAAATTGCTCGGCTCAGTCACTGATGTGGATGTGTGAGCAAGAACACTGGTATTGTAAATGGAGTACTTACCCTTGGTGAGCTCTGTGCCCTCTATTTGATTCTAGGGTGATTAGCTGGCTGCGTTTATTCAAGTTTGGGGCCCACTGTAAGAAACACCTTTTTTTTGGTCTGTCTTGAGCAACGTCGGGAATCTCAAAATAAGATTTGCGCACGAGCTGTCCAAAGAATGCCGGGAACACATCCTGTGGTAACGGAAATTCTCAAATAGTGTATTCTTTGTCTTTATCTTCACTTCCCGTCCCGGTTATTTAATTGAACGTGATAATGTCGGTATTCAATAAGTATCCGGGCTTTTCGATAACAAGTTCGATCATGGCGAAAACAGATAAGTAGCTCAGGTTGAGCTCAAGGATCAAAGCTGAGCGCAATGAATACTTGCGGGGTGGGCGCCTTTCAAGTTCAAATAGTAGACACAAAGTAAGTAGTTTCGAAGTAGACATCGTCGCGTACTTTCGTCCTGGTGCTGCGCAGTTCAAAAAATATCTCAACTAAATGTACATGTCCACCCTGATTGACTTAGTGCTTATAAGAAGGGCGAATTAAGTGAGACTCCGAGAGAGTGTAACATGCTGCAGAGAAAACACCCCTCGGGCGAGCAGTAAGGCCAAACAATTGGTTCGAACCATTCTCCGTGGAGTAGACATTGAGTAGACATAAATATTATAGTCAGACTTACATATATTTGTTGCTTGCGATGCTCAGCGAGCTTCCTCAAGATTCAATATTGTAGCTAAACTTAAGGATTACTCTCAGGCAACTCTCAGGCGACTCGTGGCAGTGGACAAGCAGTGGACTCCTGTGGCACCAAGTAAAGGTAATTATAACACGGCTCGCTCAGTATCCAGCACGTATAAGTTATATCGCCTTGATAGTTTGGTGTTCTACATTCTTTAAATGGAAAAATGCGGTTGCATATGATTTTAGATTGGGTGAGGTTAATTAACCAGCTTGAGCTCTATGCAAGCTCTATCATGGGTATGTGGATCAAACTTGCCTTTACACAAGCTCAAGTATTGATATTGATCAATTGACATCTACCAAAACAGGTAGATATTTCCTCGGTCCTGCCTGGTCCTGCCAAATTATGTAAGCTGCCAAGCAGAAAAGTCGAAAGCGCCACCTACGTATCGCACGGACTCCGTACCAACTCCGAGTGAAGTTGGAACGTCTGACTTTCATAGAAGGTAGCTACTTATCACTGTCAAAGCTGCAATCAAACCCGTTGGAAAAGCTAGTGAGCCACCTTCTGAAGTTCGACTGTCTAACCGAGTTTCCCATTTGTATCCGTGTTATCCAGGATGTAACGTGGGATACCAGCGTGGATTCTATCTTGAAGCTTGAATCCTACTAGTAACCGTACACCGACCAATACTGCGCGATAACCCACATATCTGCGCATCAGATCTGCGAGAACAGACATGACTTGAGCGAAGCAATTGATATTCCGATGAGCGACTCCAACTCAGGATATTCTCTCACATGGTCAAACTTGGGCTAAAGAATATATAACTCTACTGGTGGACCATAGTAGCTATTAGCGAGCCAAGCTCAGAGGTTTCCTGTATACCAAAATTATTATCCTACCCGCGGGATTGGTAAGTTTTGGGTAAGTTGCTGGCATAGGATCAACCTGTGGGATTTATTCCGTCTCGGGTTCTCAGCGTTACAACCGTTTTGTTTTCTCCTCCGATGTCGTAACGGTATGGCTGTCTCCGGCCCTCATCCGATGACGCCTCCAAGAACGCTGAAGTGTGGAAAACACTTCTTGGATGCCAAGGTATGAATCCATTCTCACGTTTTGCATATTACCTGATCTTCAGTTACCGAGATCGCGGAACGTTTTCCTAGTCCAAAATAAAACGTTAAGACAAGTCAAGGCTGTCTCTCGTGTTGGGAAAATTCTCGATTCCGATCTCGCAACATCTAGCGAGACTACCAATTTTATCCCAGAAATCGGGGGCCAAGCCTAATACTTAGCGACTACAAATACTCTATAAAACAGTCTACCATTGAAGCCTGCGTATTCTCCGATTAACTACAGCAAGCTCATTCACCACTTGAAATCATGTCGACCGAGGTCTCTTCCCGCAAGAAAAAAAGTACCGCCGAGTCCACACCTGCCCCCGATGGTGATCATCGCAAAAGGTCGTCTTGCATCTGCCTGGGGCAGTTGATGATCCACTAATGATCATTCTCTAGACGCCGCAACAGGACCACTCAATCATGCCTTAATTGTCACACTTCTAAACGCATGGTGTGTAATCATCATACTCAATTCTCAACAAGTCAATGAAGTCAGTACAGTGTGATAGGAAGCGTCCTGCTTGCGCACGTTGCACTCAGCTGGGATTGGTATGAGATACTGAACATCGGAAGCATTTCACATAGCTAACTTTCCCAAAGACAGGATTATGCGTCTATGAAGTTGATGACCCGAGTCAACGAACCGATACTCAAGACGAAAGTTCTAGGCTACTCAAACGAGTGGCAGAGCTCGAAGGCGTTATCCGAGAAGTAATTTTAATATACTCTGACAGCAATATCACACCGTCTTATGCGCGACTTTGACAGCTCAAAAATAAGCCACACCCTCGCTGGACACAGCCCTCAAGTTCTGGAGAAGAATACGAAAGATGGCACACCCGACCTCAAGGGAACGTTTTCGAAGAACCCTGCCCGTCCAATGCTCCATCACCGCCGGCATCTTCATCTTCGTCTGATAAAGGTGATTCTACGCATGGTGCCTCCATGCGCACTGCGGTATTCCACGGTGCACCCTCCATTCACCTGCAAATACCTTCGGATCCCCGGCGAATGAACTCAGGATCGCCTTTCCCCCCTAGCTCACCTATGAATGCATCATCTCCAGGGCTTATGACCCCGACTGATGAATACGCATTTTCTCCGGCAGGCGTAGCCAATCAAACACCAATTCACGACTACGATTTGACCTCCATGTTTTTGAACTATCCAGGAATCATGGGAATCAATGATGGCACCTTTCCACCTCTTCAAGAATATCGATGTCACAAACAAGCAGGGCATTGTGGATGCGTTCTCGACCCCATAAATTATAGCAACATGTTGGAACTGTCGTTGCGTCTCAGAAAGGCTTCCGATGTCCTCAGTCGCTCGCCTACTCATCAAATGGGAAGTTTTTGCCCTCTGAACCAACGAATAGCAGATTTGGATTCGTTTGCGACGTCAGTAAACTTTTTTGAAGTCACGGAAAGTCCCAGATATGCTCGGTATTAACCTATATTTCACAGGAATTTGTTGAGCGATCTTGCAACGAGTCCATCTGATCGTGTCCAGCCTCAGTCTATGCAGACATACCAACCTTCACAGCTCTTTTCGCAACGAATGGTCCCAGCACCAAGGGACCCCATTCCAAATAGAGCATGGGATATCATATCGTCCAGCTCGAACTCTCCTACTGCGCTTGACGACTCGTTCATGACATGGGAACCACCACGCAGGTCCTAGTTTCATCTCCGAGTCAATAGCGACTCAAAGTTCGATAAGTCCTATTTATAAGTAGCAGTATCGGACATGCCATAGAATGTTACTTGTAGATCGCGGTAACAGGCTACCTTATTTAATTATACGGCATGTATTGTACCCAGTGAATGCTTCAGCTGTACAGTACGATAGCAAAAGTAAATACCTTTGCCAAGAACGTTTGTGCAGTGAAAGTCTATCTATTTATGGACTTCAGCTGTAAGTACCTGTTGCAACCAGATGCACCGTAAAGGTTCAAATAAGCCAGAATTTTGCAACTTATAGATACACTGCGTACGAGTCGAACGAGATCGTCTGAATTTAGCCCTACAGTAAGACTCTCAATGGACACCCCCCCCCCAACGAATTGGCTGACTCTTCGTCGAGTTCCATTTCTATTTATAGACTTTATCTTTCCCTTTGGAGACCTCATCGGAGTCACCATGGGCTCAACATGGGCTAGCGTTGTGTCTCGATGGTTTAGTAGGCTCAAGCTTCAAAGTCCGAATCGGTTTTTGAAACTATTAACCGTATACATGCCTTCTCTCTCTCTTGCCTTATTCTATCGGGAACTTAAGTACTTATTCGAAATAGAGCCTGAATCACCAATTTTCGAGTCGTCCTCATTCCTCTGTTCTCGGAAAGTCCGGCGTTCAAATAGTAGACCATTATCAATATCCTACCGCTGAGATTATCCCGATAGGCAAACCCATTATGCTCATATGCTACATTCCGTCTATCAAGCTGACAGATAATGGGTACACAATCTTAATGAACCCAGTGTAAGTATCAGTCGGAAACTGACAAGTCAACCTGCAGTCAGCTCCAGCTCCAATTTGGGAATACGTAAATTTAAACTTTAGGTGCAATAAATTGACAACCTAAACCGGCTTATGCATAAGTAGTAACTTAATATGCATTGTCGCTCTTTGACAAAGTATATCAATTTTTAGTTGGAAGGCTGTGTTCTCGTCATGCCAAGAGCACGCGAAGACTACTTTGACAGTTTCGCACTTACCAGTGCGTTCCCATTGTACTGGACTATCAGGAACTATCGCATCACTTGCCTGTATGATTTGTGTATGATCTAAATACTTGGCGTGCCAGTGTACACCCAAGTCCCCTGTTCAGTATATAGCCCAAGTGTTATCGTACTACTCAGTGCTCACCCGCGTGGTCTATGCTAATGTAGAATACAGCATTGTCGACAGGATACCGTCGCTGCTTCGGCGCTTCTCCCGTAACCGGCGAGCGGTTAGCCCGCAAAGGCTGTGCGCAATTGAGAGAACTTCCATGGTACGGTACTGCTCCACTTCCATGCCATTTTCTAACTGCTTACTTCCGATGGACTCCCGAATAGGGGATGGTCCAGGAGGAGGTAGTGCTGTTATGCGAAAGCTGCTTGAAAGCTGCTGCCGAATGTAACAAGTTCTTATTAGTTTGGCTTCTTCGAACAAGGTCAAATGGACGTGAAGGTTCAAACGAGGTGCCAATCTGGCAAATGCATAGCCTGACATGCTAGTTCTACAAATGTGATACAGACCCGTGCATATAGGTGCATATTGCAATCCAAACAAAACATGAATGTTATTAAGTACGTTTATCAAGCACGATTTACAGTAGCCTTGTCAATAACTTATCTCGGAAGGAGCGCCGGCGTCAAGCCCGTCGCATCGATGATTCCGGGGCGTATGGCGCTCGGCCTTATGCATCCGCGACGCCGCCGACGCGGGACGCTGCATCACAAGCTACAACCGCTACACGACAACATGATGCCACAGGAGTACCTCTCGACTCCAATTTGAGATGTCAAGCGCAGTGGGCAAACAATATAGGATGGGCGCGACGGTGCCAGCCATGTCGCCCTGGGTCGCTTCAAAATTGTCCGGTGAAGGGTGAGGGTTCTTCATCACCGGCTTCGCTCCCCCCCGACCCCGGATTTCCTCCACGCTGTATTAATCGACCGTATGTTAACGCGTCGCGACTCACGAACAACATATGGCGCGACCTTGGCGCAACCTGGATGGCGGAAGTAGGACGGTAATACTACCCGTTCATCTTGCCACCGACCGTCACTGCAAGACGCCGACAGATGGACAGAGTATGCGCGGCGGCAGTCACTCTCCTGGGTCGCTCCAGAATATTCGAATGCGGTGAAGGCTCCACATCCTCTCCTTCCCCAATGTATGTTAATCACTGCATAAATATCAATTTACTGTGTGGTAAATAGAATACATATTTATTGCATTGACTGCACAAAGAAAAAGTGACCAGCTTGGGAAATGCGCTGTTGAATATACTGTTACATCGGCGGGAATTGCCGCCGGTACCGTCGTGACCGTTTCTAAATGGTCCCAGATATTGCCCAGATGTCCTCCGATAAGTACAGTCGAAGTTAGTAGATTCGGTCATGCGGTTCTCTGAATCCTTGATATTGTTAAAACCATCACAATAGTCAAATAATAGTCAAATAATAGTTTGATAATAGTGGCTGGCTGATTCAGAGTGTTGGCCTTTTGAGGGACTTTATAATTTGCTAATAATTTGCTAACTAATAAGTTATAGTCACGTGTTGGTCACGTGAGTTCCAGTTGAGTTACAGCCTGTTAGTATTACAGCTTGAATAATTTAGTCCGACCTATCCAACTAACAATTCTGCTTACTGGATATTTAGATCGTTCACTAATATAAACAGACCATGAATTGTCTGACTGTCGCATAAGTAGTTATGCAACATGAAGCTATGTAAGTACTTGCTATGTACCAATGTATTTGGCTTGATGGCTGCCGGTAGATGTTAGCACGTGGGCTTGCTCCGAACGTCGCGTTCAAACTTCAAACTTCCATTGACTCCAGAGTCCAGAGTGCAAACGACGAATACACTGTAGCTTTCACGATTCGTGATTGACCGCCTGCCATCTCTTAAGAGATGACCGCTGATGTGGGCGTTGACCCGCAGATCTTATCAGAGCTTCGCGCAGCGTCAAAAGAATGCCTTGATAGGGGATTGGTGGCGGCTGCGAAATGGTGCGCTAGTTGAATTCAAGAGGATGAGGTTTACCTATCCACTCATGGACCAGGACTGCCGAACTCTATCTATCGGTTTCCACCAGTCGAAGGCGCCAGCATAGCACGACTTCCACAGCACTCTCAACATACTCAACCTCCACCCCAGCGAGATCGCAGTCGCCGCAACCTCCGGTCTCATTTCCAGATCAATCACCAGTACCAACCCAACTTTTGACACAAACGATCGTATCTACCATTCCAAATCTGATTTCCCAGGCCATTCAAGCCCCATTATATCCTAAAGTTATACAAGGACAAGATTGCGAACATGAGAACGAAGAACAGGATGTCATTCTCGCTGCTCGTGCTTGCTTCGATGCTCGAGAATTTCATCGTGCGACTCACATATTAAACGGATGCGTTAGTCCGAAAGGCAAATTTCTCAGAATATATTGTCAATTTTTAGCAAGTGTTCTTTCACTTCAAGATATAAAACATATTCACCGCCCTATTTTCCCTTGTCAGGCATCAGAAAAGAAAGCTCAGTGTGATTGGCATAAGTTAGACAGTGAGCCATCTAATCAAATCAGACATGTTCTATCGTTTATAGTTTGGTTCAGACAATCGACTTCAACCGCCACTCCCAATCAATGGATTTCTAGCGGACCTTTTGGAAGAAGTTCAAGATGCAACAGATCCTTGGTTGCTGTTTCTGTAAGGAATACTACAGTTTAATGCTAACATTTCTTAATTGTGCTGACATCCTGCAGTAAAGCACTATTTCTTTCGCGACTGTCGCGGCGAGAGGAGGCAATCGAGAGTGTTCTTCTTTCCATAGCCGGTATTCGGTGGAACTGGTCTGCGTGGATTTTATTGGCTAGTTGCATCGGAGATGGAGAAGAGGTATTTATTTCGCTCTGGAATTGACCGTCACTGACCAATGGCACAGCTATCATCTTTGCATCATTTGATTCCGCTACCGATGGACCATCCATTAATTCAACTTTTCCAAATCAAGACCTTGAACGACCTTCATAACTCCTCCGAACAGGAAATACAAGTTTGTGATCGTCTTTTGGGGTCAGATTTCTTTCCGAACAGCCTGTTTATCATGGGCCTGAAGGCCTGCGCATTGTATCACATGCATGGTGAGTGCGGCCACTATTTCGTCGCACTACTAAATTGAGACCCCATCGACAGAATACTCGAGAGCAGAACTTGAATTTGACAAAATTCTTGCTCTGGACCCCCATCACATCGACGATATTGATGTTTATTCCAACATATTATATGTTCAGGACAGCCGGTTGAAGCTTGCAAAGCTGGCTCATGATTTCATAGATTTAGACAAAGACCGTCCCGAAGTTTGCTGTCTGATAGGTAATAATTTCTCTAAGATAAAAGCTCATAATAATGACTTTATGTCTTACAGGAAACCATTATTCATTGCGGTCTGAGCATGAAAAAGCTATCAAGTATTTCCGAAGAGCCACACAGCTTGATCAAACTTTCCTTTCCGCTTGGACATTAATGGGTCATGAGTATGTTGAAATGAAGAACTCGCAAGCTGCAATAGAAGCTTATCGACGAGCTATTGGTAAGTACAGCTCGTTTTTCTCGTCTCTTGGAGTCTGACGCCCGTGATACGGCACACTAAATAGATGTTAATCGAAAGGATTATCGTGCTTGGTACGGACTAGGGCAGGCCTATGAACTATTGAGTATGCACCATTACTCCCTTCATTATTATCAAAGGGCTACTGCTCTCCGGTAAGTGAATTTGGTTTTGTCTCACCTCAAAATTAAATCTTGCTCTTAACACAGACCTTACGACGTGCGTATATGGCAAGCGCAAGGGATGTGTTATGAGGAAATCGGAAGGTTTGTAATGTTTTCGCCTAAGACTCTATCCTGAATGAAATCCCAGACTTCGCGAGGCCGTGGAATGCTATAAACGCGCATTGATACCGGCGGATCCCCACGAAATTATAATCACTCTCAAATTAGCAAAAATTCATCGCAGCTTGGATGAGCACTCCGAAGCCGTGGCGTACCATCGACGGATCGTCGAAGTTTGCCAAGCTGACCGTGAGTATATCGACCCTTTACTTGGCATTCTCACTCATGTCTGCGATTTCCTGGCCTAATCAGTACGTCCAATTCAAGACTACGCCAAGTCTTGCCTGGAAGTCGCCGAGTATGAGATGCGCATCCCACATGGTGATTTAAATCTGGCCAAACAGATCCTTGACCAAGTGGCTATCAGTAATGCGGAAGACGTGGGACGGGCGAAAGAGTTGGTGAAAGTGGCAGACAAAATGATCCATAATCGATTGGTAGCGGCCCAGCAAGAATCTCTGCACGCATCTAGCAGAGATGGCCTCAAAGAGGGCGTAACTGTTGAGCCTCGGCCAGGCTGAGTGATGCAATTAGGAAAGTGCTCACAAAATGCTTGCTATCAGAAATGCCAGGGTTCTAATAAGTTATAACCCTTGAAATGTTGAACATTTACCAAAGGCTTATTAGACTGTCTGTCTATCTCTGGGACTTTCGTTGAGCTATGGAATAAACCGAATTAGAATTGAGTTATGTATGTAGTTGTCCAATAAAATTTGAATAAAATTGTTGTCCAAAGCAAGTCCAAAGTAAAATGATTCCGTCTATTCTGAGACCTTGCTGAGACCTGCCCTGAAGAAAGGGTCCCGGGTCACGGGCTCCTCAATGCCCAAACTTCAACAAACCAACGGGAAGTATGTCAAAGGCATACAATTCTCAACCTCACCAAAACTCCACGAATGCGTATTTTCCATCTGCAGGAACATACGTCTCGAATGATCAAGCTACATCTTCCTTGGACGTGCCTTATAAACCCTATTCGGATCAACCACTGCAGTTCACATCCTTAAACGCTTCAGTCTCTGTCTCTGAAGACACACCTACCACAACACAGTCTGTCAATGAGAACAAAACCCCTGAAGAACTTGAAAGTATGGTGCACACCCATGAGAGGTCCGAATACTATCTCGAGCTACTTCTATCTCACTCATAAACTGTACAGGTTGAATATATGTATTGCCAATGATCACAACATGGTAGCACATCCTGACATGGATTCCCCTTTCCTGGATGCAAGCGATGTCATCAAGCGATTACTACCCTATCATATCTTTCAGCAACCAAGAGTGGATCTATCGCGGACTGTTTCGGGGAAGGGGAAAGAAAAGGCGCTTGAGACAGACTGGAAGAAAGAAATACATGGTGAGATTGCTCCATCCATATTGTAATGTCCTAACTTCTTGGTAGCTACAAAACTGGCTTTAAGGCTTGTTCAAAGGCGGGAAGCTATTCGAGATCGCTGGCGAAAATTAAAGATACGTTCTGCGAAGGTTAGGATGACGACGGAACCGTTTTACCCCTTCTGACACCTTTTTGTGTAGCGTTCTTCTCCAGACGATCAAGCCTATTATCTAGCACAAGTTATTCTAGATTCCGACCGTTCCGAAAATGCTTGGATTACGAATGAATTACGCACCGCACGCACGGAAGCTGAACGATTCGAACGGGAGAAGCGTGCAAGTACTAATGTATCGAGGACCTCGCAATTTACCTCTGCATCTCAAACACCCTTACCTACCATGCAAACTCAATATTATCGGGCATATCCGTATGCATATACACAAGCTTATGGCAGCCCAGTACCCGCTCCAACTATGTCCACCTTTCCTGTTGCACCTCCCCCAGCAGCATCAGCTTATACACCATACCAAACAAGTAGTGCAATTCCCGTTCAACTTCCGGTGGCATCCCTTCCGGCACTCCATGCTCTAGGGATTATACCGGTACCGGCAGCGTCTTTACCCCCAGAAAGTCAACAACAGCCACCCGCTGTTCTCCGAGGTTCAACGGCCAATGGGACGATATTGAGCCTCGAAATCAATGTCTCGTTACTGCAAAGTGCTCAGATGAGTGGGCTAGCGATGGTCTTGAATTCCTTGGTGAGTAGAAGCAACGCTGTGGGGGCGAGTGGCGCGTCCGGCCCAGCACCCGCGGCGCCCAAAGGCACAGATGCTTCGCCATCATGAAACTACACATGGGACTTGCATTAGGCATATTTACGCTATCATGAACTCGTTTAACCATACGTTTGTACATTTGTTATCATCAGTCACTGCAAATGCTCTATGCAGCGCTTGCAAGTCAGCTGTCATAGCTGGGTACGCAAAGTCCCATTACTTACGTCAGATTTCCTCCTGCTCCACAACTAAAAAATGTCACATTTCTACCAAATTCGACCTGTTGTTTTTTTCTTCCTCAAGACGTTTCTCGAGTTACCCAGGGCTCACCCATACTGTACATTGATTTTCGGCTGCCTTCGCCCAAATTTACTTCTATCTGGTTATAGCAAGTCCCGACTCCCCACCAGCTTCTTTTGCGAAAGGCTGGCCGCTGTAATATACTTATTTTTCAATTTCATACGTTAGACTACTTAACGAACGTTAGAGTTGGTCCAGGACGCAACGCTCGTTTCTGGTCCATTTTACGAAACGGCGCAACATTTTGACACGCTTAATTTTCCATCACAAAACAAAATGCCTGTATACTTTAACATGACTTTAACATCAAGTCATCGGTACGATAGCCAAAAAAGGAACATGGTGAATGCTTGTCAGCGTGAGTATGACATAGCGCGTAGGCCTTCCTATCGTCGTTAAACCTAAATATCTACCCTTAAGTAGTGGTGATATATTTTGTAGACAGTGACGATGGTGACAGATTGAAATCAGGATTGGTTGTTCTTTCTTTTGACATCTTACGAGTGGACTCTTCTCTGATTCAAATTGTTCTTCTGCGGATATTCAGTGAACTCTCCGCAGGAATGCCGGCCAATACATCGTTGGACGCCGAGCACGACGGTTTGCTGAAGAATCAAGAGCAATCGCTGGAACCACCACAGAAGCCCCTCCCTACTACTGGTACAAGTGCGACTATAGCCCGTTCCAGCTCATCAACCGATTTCCTCCAGTCGCGAAACGATTTTGGCTCAAGACCTACCGAAAACACCCACCTCGATTCCCGGGATGGTGGTCGCGCCTATGGAACTCTTATCAGCTCGCGTCGTCGATTGTCGAAACCACTCGCTCCCCGCAGAACGTTTTCAAACCTCCCCGTTTTGAATAGTTTTCGCTCTCGCTCAAATTCCGCCAATGTCCCTTCAACACCACCCTACTCTGTTGCCTCATTTCGCGATATTTCCTTCGCTCGTCTGAGTGCTCGTCCCAGATCAGCATATGATGAACACACCCAAGGAATTGACGGAGAGCTTCCCGACCCGGACGCTCAAATCAACGGTATTCGAGTGTGGTACTCGTCCTTCACCTCAATCGACTGGTTGCACGACGCAATCAAGGATTCCGCCCGATTCTCACGATTGAGAAGACGAAAATCTATGCGCTCTCGTTTACGCCTCATCTTCGATAAAAGCCTGGGGTGGATAATTGTGACTCTGGTTGGATTTTTCACGGCTCTTGTTGCATTTTTTGTGGTTCGTTGTGAGCAGCTCTTATTTGATTTAAAAGAGGGTTTCTGTAAAGGGTCGTGGTGGAAAGCCAAGCGGTTCTGCTGTCCCAGTCTTGAAGACCTGGGCAGGATCAATCAACTCGCCAGCGAAGAAACATGTCCCGCTTGGGCGACATGGTCGGATGTCTTCCATTATACCGAGGAAGCCCATGGCGCTAATGCGATTGGATATGGCTCCTACATCGTGATTGCAGTGAGTGTATCCTCCTATCAAGTTCCCTGGATTGTGCCTGAATTACAGTCTAGCTTTTACTGTCCCTGGTATCATGTTTGGTCACAGTCTATCTGACAAACTCAGCAACCTTCGTGACGCGGAAAGAGCTCCCAACCAATCCTTCTCAGATTCTCGGAGCCGGACTCAATGACAAGAAGGCTTCACCGGAGTCTAAACGCAAAACCATGTATTATGTATGACGCATAGATTTTCCTCATCAAAAGGTTAATCAAATGACATCTCTAGGCCGCAGGTAGTGGCATTCCTGAGATTAAAACCATCTTGTCTGGTCTGTGGCTTGCTGTGTTTTTTATGTGCTTCATATGCTCATTTGAAAACTAGGCTTTGTTATTCGTGGATACCTCGGCGGTCGAGTTCTTTTTACAAAATCGATAGGATTAGCGCTGTCAGTCGCATCAGGCCTATCCTTGGGGAAAGAAGGACCTTTTGTGCATATTGCAAGTTGTGTGGGCAACATAATCAGTCGCTTTGCTGTCAAATATGAAAATAACGAAGGTACGCTTTCTGCACTCCTGAGGTTTGGATAATTAAGTATCTTATCATGGTCAGGTAAGCGACGAGAAATCATCAGCGCTGCTTGTGCAGCTGGTGTGGCTGTCGCCTTCGGTGCCCCGATTGGCGGTACGTTGTTCAGTTTAGAGGAAGTATCATACTTTTTTCCGCCCAAAGTGCGTTATGTTTCTACATCTCCCATTAATATATTAGCATAATGGTGTACTAGGTTATGTGGAGAAGGTGTGTTAATAAGATCTCGCACAGGAAAGTTGGATTCTCATTTCTTTTTAGTTTTTTCTGCGCTATGATCGCTGCCATCACTTTGAAAATGCTTGATCCATTTGGAACTGGCAAATTGGTTCTCTTCCAAGTCACTTACGACAAGGTAAGTGCATTCGTCAAATATAATTTCTCCATATTTTTTTATTATGACGTCCAGGATTGGCATGCATGGGAGTTGTTACCTTTTGTTGTCCTCGGAATATTCGGGGTAAGTTTAATTTGTAATCGTTTTGTACCTCGCAATCGTGTCATAGGAAACTAAAAGACCTGTACGACGTTAGGGGGTATATGGCGCCTATTTCTCAAAACTCAATCATCGATGGAGCAAAGATGTTCGTAACAAAACATTCCTAGGACCACATCCTATCATTGAGGTCGCACTTGTAAGTTGTATCTATCAAAGAGTCATTCGCTATCTTCTGAATAATCACATACGAATAGATCACCTTGCTGACATCCGTTCTTTGTTTTTTGAATCCATACACCCGAATGGGTGGGACAGAATTGATCTACAACCTTTTTGCAGAATGTCGCCCTGGTTCTACGAATACCCACTCGGGCTTGTGTGTCGCCGATCCAGCATCAATTCTAAAAGTCTGGCCAATTGTAGCATCTATCCTAGTAGCACTCGTAGTGAAGGCGGGATTAACTATCATCACTTTCGGTATCAAAGTACCTGCCGGGATCTTTATTCCTACCCTAGGGGTTGGCGCTTGTGCTGGCCGTGTTTTGGGAATAGCAATGCAGTACCTCCAGGTGCGAAATCCGGATTTCTTCCTGTTCGACGGCTGTGGTGGAGACCTCGACTGTAGGTCACGTTCAGAACCATTTGATTCATGCTCAACGATGTTCTATCTGTCGTTAGGTATCGTTCCTGGACTGTATGCCATGGTCGGAGCTGCCGCCGCTCTCTCAGGTGTTACGGTATGTTTTTTTCTGGCTTGACTTGTGCCTCGCCGTACTCAAATATTCTCAGCGCACTACAGTTTCTTTGGCTGTGATCATGTTTGAACTGACGGATACTCTTACATATGCTGTACCCGTCATGCTCTCGGTATTGGTCGCCAAGACCGTTGCTGATGCTCTGGAACCTAAAGGCATTTACGACCTTGTTATCGAGCTCAACCAACTCCCATACCTTGATTATAAGCATGAATATCTATGGGGCTCTCTACAAATCAATGACGTGGTGCGTAACTTTCCAAATACCGGGCTTATAAAGTGAACCGCAAAAATAATATAGATCTCGCGGGATGTCGAAGTCATAAAATTAGACGAGAAGAATACCGTCAAAAGTCTGGGAATCAAACTTATGAGTTTAGCCTCTTCTGAAGCCGATGACAATGGGTTTCCCATTCTACGAAGGGATATCAACGACGATGGTATGAGGATGGTTGGTTACATCGGGTCGAACGAACTTGAACACGCATTAAGTGCATTGCATTTTCCTAGTCCATTTCTATCTCCGTGCTCAAACAAGTCGTACAGACTTGATGTCAAATGATTGCGAAGAAGAAATACATTTCCATACCGCTTATTCACACCCAATTGCTTCGTCTTCTATGTCTTCTTTGCAAAGTTCTGGACCACCTACGATGCCATTAGACCCCAACGATTTCACTCCCTACATGGATCAGGTAATTAGTTATTGACATCCTTCGGTCCGACTTCCTCATATTGATTCACCTAGGCCCCTCTTACACTGGCAAGCAATTCTCCTATGGAACTGGTTCACCAAATATTTGTCAAACTTGGCGCTCGGTATGTTATAGTGACGGATACTGACGGACTTTGTACGTAACTTTGACTTTTATCCCCCATTTTCTGATCTCATAATTGTCAATAATGTTTCCAGACGAGGGGGTGATTGACAAAAAGACCTGGCTTGCGTTCTTGAGTGAACTCGAAGAAAAGTCGTAGGGAAGATACCCTGAACGTCTTGACATATTGCTTTCTATATGCTTTTTACTATTCTCTGCTTCAAGAAACATTTTGACACAAGTGTTACTCTCGGCCTCGCAATACATCTCCTTCACTCCAAACCCTCCAAATGATATTTAAAACTCGCGGTGCTCCTGAAATGCTATCAGTTCGCTTTCATAACAAGTATAAGTACTTTGAACAATTTCTCAACAACTTCTAGTAAGTAAGTAGTGTTTGATACTCTGTAACTTTAGAAGGCACAACTTGTATATGTACAGTGTACTCCTCATTCATTCATTCATCACTTGTGAGTTGTTTGTGCTTAGAAAGTTACCACTTTACAAATTACTGTACACATCAGGAATTTAGGGACATCCCGATTTAGCCTTATGACGTTTATGAGCCTTTGGCAGTATTATATTGCCTCGACAGCGGCTGATAACCTATTAGATGCACATTACAGGATTACTGTGATGTTGTAACTTGCATATACCATTGTTTCTGCAGGATAGAATAGTTCAAATACAGCAAGTAGATCATCATTAATTATGAAGTGGTTGTAACATTTACATGAGAATTATAGTGACATGTCGCATCTCGGACAGTTTACTGATTATTCAGAGATGATAAAAAATACGGTAAGGAGGATGTACTATGTTATGAAGTGGCTGTAAAGTTCATTGCCAAATTACAGGTTTAATGTCGGGCACTGGTCGCTTCACCAGGCATCACCAACAATTAAAATATGGCATCGAGATTGTGTTATGCCATAAAATGGTGGAAATTTTCATAATAGAAATACAGTTTAAACATCAGATATTGAATACCTTACCATTCATTATGATCCCAACCCAAGGCTATAAGCCAGATATAATTCAAATGTAAGCGGTGAACAGCTCATATACCAAAAAGTGGACAGAAATACGGTAAGGTTGAATCACTCGAGCTGTGTAGTACGGAAGAAATGTTGCCGTCGGGATCCATAGTCAGCTACGTACTCATTACAAAGGGTGTTTATGTAGCTAAAACAGTTGGCAAACTTGAGATCACGGTGCCAGCGAGACGAGACTTGATGCTTGATGATTAACTTTCAAAATAGTGAGAGGCGTGAACATGCGATTAGCAAGGGAGACCTACCGAAGGTCAACGATTTCATTAGCAGAAACAACTACCTGTGCGCCATCGGACGTGACTTTAACGAAGTAGTAATCCGTCTACAAGACGTTGACTTAAGCAATGCTATAACGGAGAATAGATAGGTCGATGACGTACTATGTCAAAAGTGCCGTTGGATTGCAGGTAGGTGAAGCGGAAGTGGCCACGAACTCGGCCAAGTTGTACTCGGATATGACGAGGCCATTGGGGGTCGGGAGCAGAGACGAGGACAGGACAGTTGAGGGGAATCCTGCAGGTAGTTAGTGGGAGACAGAATGCGAGAATGGTAAGCTGCTTACATTGGGATTGGAGTTGATGGAGTTGAGGAGGAAGATGAGTAGAGCTAAATGAGATAGCTGAAGCAGCCTGAGGAGCAGTGAGTGTGAAGAAGAAAGAAACTGAGGTGTCGATCAGTGTTTACCGGGTAAGTCTCTCGCAGCACGCCCCTTCCCTCCCACTTCACTTCCTCTGCCGCGCACATCCTTGCTTTGCCCACCCTTCCACACTGACCACCAGCCCCCTCCGCGAGCATATCACCAACACCGTCGACATCCTCCAGCGCGCCCACCTCAGGCTTCTCGATCGGTTCGAGCTCGTCCCTCTCGTCGTACAACGGATAGCGCGCAGGCGGGTCGCGGAATCAATTCTTGAGGGGCTCGTTTTTTGACTTGGAGGCCGCTTTGAATTGCGCCGAGATATGCGCGTCGTCGCGCGCGTTCGTGGTGGGCAGCGCGTCGACGATGATTTCGGCGTCCATTTTGGCGTGCAAGCGCGTCATCGGCGGTCTGTTTATGTACTTGACCACCAAGTCCAACGGTGCAGTTGACTCAGACATACTCTCGTCTTCCGCAGACGCGTCAAGTGCGAAGGAAGGAGCGGTGATCTCCTCCATGTCCTCTTCTTCTTGTTCCTCCTGCACACCGTCTTTGTCCTCTTCAACGAGCACGGCACTCTCCTCCACTGCAGGCCCTCATTCCCGCAACGAAGCGGCTCGTTCTCGTCAGCCCAGTGCACTTTCGCGTATACATTCGACGGCGCCTCCATAGATGGGGTGGCTTCGCGCCGGAGCACCGCGTTGGCTTCAAGCTGCGCGTCCGAATCTTCGATAGGAGTATGCTTGTCAAGTTCTGCAGGCGGGGCGGGCGTTATGGGCGACTTTACGACTAGCACCGACGTGGCCATGCTGTCGCTGACAGGCGCAAGAGCGCAGGAGTCGAGGGCGGATTTGGCACGCTATGACGACGATCTTCACAGCCGGCGCAAACGATGGTGGCGGCGGCGGCGAGTGTAGTGAGAACAACAGCAGCGGCAACGCGTCGGCGCCCTCCACATACCTCTGCACAACCGACAGCACAGGTGTCCGCGCCCTGCCTCAAGAGACGTCGGCGCCGGCTCGGGCCCGGCAGGCGCGTCAACCGATTGGGACGCGCGTGCGCTCCGCGTCGCGGCGGATGTGGGGGGCGTAGTGAGGCGCGCGCCGTCCGCGACTCGTCCGCAATCTCGCCCACCTCCGAGTTGCAGTCGAGGGGCACGTCGGCCACTCCGGACTCGGCCGCGCGCGCACTTTGCGTCGCGATGGGTGTGTCCAAGTGCGCGCAGCAGGGCATCGAAGATCCCGCTCTCCTTGTCCTTGTCTCCTCGCTCTGTGGGGGGCCAAGACATCCGGGCTTGATTCACCCTCTATCCCCATCCCCATCCTTTCATCCTCCTCTCTCGCTACCTGCATAGCCGCCAACTACTCTCTATCGTCCGCGCCCGCGGCGCGCTCGCCGACTTCATGTTCTCATCCTGCGCTTGCGGGGGCAGCAGCCCGTCGTTCGTCTCCATCCCCGTTTCCACCTCCACGGACGGAAGCGCCAACGCCAACGCCCACAAGTTCAGCGGCGAGCGCGCCGCCGTATCCTCCTCGACCGCGCTCTCTATCCTTTCGTTCTGCGCCGCGGGGTCTCACTGGCCCAGTGCGAGCGCGAGCTGCTGCGGCCCGTACCCATCCGCGGCAGCGCTTGGAATACGCCTGCCCGGACGGGAGCGTGGGCATGGGCGCGTCCATGTCCATCTCGAGGAGCTGCTGCTCCGTCGTCTGGGTCTTCGCGGAGATGTCGTACTGAACTGGCGGGTCGACGTAGCCGCAGTCGGCATATACGGGCTGCGCAGGGCGGTATGCAAAGGCGGCCAGGGGGTTGGGGCGTTCTGGTAGTGCTGTTGTTGTTGCTGTCGGTGCTTCTGCTTCTGCTGCTGTCGCTGCTGTTGCGCACACCCTTCACCGCACATATCCGCCTGGCCGAACGCCATATCGAACGCCTGCGTCGGGGCATCCGCTGTGCGTCCACAGCGTGTTGGGTTGCTGCTGCTGGTGCTGCTGAACGTGCTCCTCCATGCTCGCGCTCATACTCGGTATGTCGAAACGCTACGCCTGTGCGCCTTGATAGTCGACGGACGGCCACGGCGCGTTGGCTGTAGCGCTCGGTGCGTACTCCCCCTACTGCTGTTGCTAGGCGTATGCGACCCCTGGGATTCGCTAGGTGGCCACGGCGCGGTGCCAAGTGTATCTGGGCTCGACGCAGATTCGGTCTGTTGGTGCTGCACGTTGGCTCCATTGCGCGCCTAGTTCCAATGCAAAAGGTGAGCATACGAGACTCCTGATTCTGTTTCTGCCAACCTTACCAACCCTGTTGCTCTGCCCCAAGCTGCCCTTCAGCGCAGCTCCTTCAGCGCCCGCCCGCCCCCGCCCCCCCCCCCTTTATAGCGCGCCCACGCGTCTTGGTAAATCATGCCCTCGATGCTCGTCGCTCGCCCTGTCGCTGATGAGCACGATGAAAGGAATAGCAAGAGAGGAAAGGCGTACGTCGTGGTCACAGGCTTGAAGCTGGATGGCAGCATGAACTTCCGGCGAGCGCTCCTCCTTGCGGACACCGTATATGACAGAAGTAAGGATCTAGTTCGAGCGTAGGTGCAGGATCTCGGACTTCTGACGCCCGAAAGTTAGCGGTTATTACATACTAGACATAGATACTCACAATAGCCTCGCAGGTGGATTTGATTGCCTACAGGGTGGCGCAAGTTTGTGTCGGCAGGGCTGTGCACAAAGTGAAGCAGACTCTCGATTAACTCGGGCCACTGGCCCTGTGGTAGTTCGACAGTAGACACGGCTTGGGAGGTAAAGCTCCCCGCCTTGACATTCGGAAACCCTAGGGTCATGAGCGGGTCTTGCTTGATCTTGTGTTTGGATTGGCCTCCTGTGGCGATCGGACGTATGTGAGCAACGTATGGGACGCAAAGGAGCCCCGGAGAAAGTAAAGACGTACTCTGGCTGTGCGAGCATTTTTGAGGCCAATACCGGCGACGTTGCGTGCATGGAAGGGGATGTTCTCGTCTCCGAGCATGGACGACAGCATAGGCATGCACTGCGAATCCAATGCCATTCGGCATGAACGCGCGGCGGCGGCAAGCGAGCAGACATACGTAGTAGTTGTCCTGGGCGGTGTTCTTCATTTCTAGGCGGCATCTTGATGTATAGCGGCGCCTGGCATAGGAGCGGGAGCGTCATCAAGGCGTCGTACTTAGAGAAAGGTGGAAGCGTGTGATCATGAGGCGTGGCCCTAATTTCATCACTCACGCCCTTTCCACTCAACTACTATAAAATGACAGATCGTTTTCCTCTGCCCCGTCTCTTCTGAACTCATGCAGCAGGGTCATAGTGCAGCTCGATGGGGGCGCGGAGGCTTCAACATAAAAATCCCCATGGGCGGGGCTCGGGCAGCTCAAAATCCCGACAAACCTCGTCGCGAGGCTATTCTCGCCCTCGCGAAATACGCCGATGCGCGTCAAGTCTACTGGAGGCCCAATGGAGGCCGCGAAGGCGAGCTCAGCCACCGCTTCTTCGAGTTGGCCATGCGTATGTTAAATTACAACAGCAAGGACAATCGGCTTCTCGACCTTGTTCTCGATGATGTTCAAGTTGCAAAAGAACCGCAGCGTGCGTCGATTTGGCCTCTATTCGCTCTAACTTACGCGGTGATCCCGTAAAATAATCCCCGCACAGCAGCCTTCAGCTCCAAGCAAACGGCACGCACTGCCTGCCCCCTCGCCGGGAAACCCAACTTCCCTCGCGCCCAACACTTCCATAGGCTTCCTGCACGTAGCGCTGCCGCCCATACTGCCCGCGATGTAGATTCGCCGCCGCTGTTCTGAACGTACCCATCAACGATGAAGAAGTCGCTGCCATTGCAGGCGGGCACGCGCGGGACAACAGTCATGCCATTGGGGTTCGATCAACAACAGCATGTGAGGAGCAGCGGGAGTTGATACAGCATGCAGTCATGTTCCTGAGCAGAATAAATATTTGTTTGATTAGAATACTTGCGCTGTCTAAGGCGAAGCATAGCCGCTGCTGTCTTCCTCATCGCTGCTGCAGGCACTTCTCTCATCCTCGTCCTCATCCTCGTTCTCGTTCTCGTTTTCGCCGTAGTCATAGCCTTCCGAGTCAGCACCGACTTCGTCGTCGTCGTTGTCGTCATTGTCGTCGTTTTCATCCACTTCCAACTCTTCCAAGTCATGCATGAACACATCCTGTGCCTGACCATCCCTTGCTGCCTCTCCCTCAGCGTCATCTTCCTCACCTTCCTCATCTTCCATAGTCACTTCGCCGGAGTTGGGAATAAGAGGATCTACTTGTCGGGGTGGGGTGTTATCCAAGTGCCCGATTCCACCACCGTAATAACGCATAACCATATCCCGGTCTGCAAAGCTGGTAATCCGTCAGCAGCATTGAAAGAAGATAAACTTAGAGCCCACTCACATATTCACATAGAAATTCAACCAGTCATCTACATCCCCTGGATTCAGGCGACGAGCTATGCTGCAAGACTGGGGAAGGAGCTCGGTACTCCGGCCAGCATTGAATGCCGGAATCAAGTGACATCCGCGGATAACATTCGCGGGGTCAACAAAACTGAACGCAAATTCGTCCGTGGATTCTACGAAGCCGATTTTAGGGAGGCGGGCCTTGCGAAAGCCTGAGCGATAGCCCGGTTCATCACCAAACCAGCGAACCCAAAGGAAATCCATGCGTCTAGCAGTTCTACCACCTATAATTGCTGGGTTCTCGGCCCATACATTAGCATGGTAAATACCAATAACCCTGGCATACCAGTATGGTTCGGCGCCTGCTTCAGTAACAGGAGACCGTAGCATGATGTCTGGGTGCGCACAAGGGCTGACTGCATCACACTGCCGCTGTAAGTCGTAACTTGTGTAGTAGATGCGACAAGTTTGTACGGAATAGATCTTGCCCCCTATGAAGCGGATAGAATTTCGATCTGCGTCCGTAAAGTCTTCATGCATATCGCCGTCGAATTCACGTTTCGTTAACCGTCCTAATAGATGGTCTTGCAGCTTCGGTAAAAATTTCTTCAAATATCAGAAACCTCCGATTAGTTCAGGTTCAACGAGTGTAAGCACAAAAATCATACGTGGTAAGCGGGGTCGCCTTTATTATTGCGAATGGTGCTGAAGATGTCCTGCGGGGTGTTTTTTGACGCAGAGATGTGGTATCGCAGATCTGAGTCGCCCTCCGTGCTTGTTTCTCCTTGCTCTGTTGCTTTACGCTGCAGCTTAGCAGTGCGGTTCTGGAGCCGTTGCTTCGCATCAAGGGCTGAATTGGCATATTCAAGTCTTCGAACACGTTTAGCGATCTGGTGCTCAGCATTTCGCTTGTTTGTTGTTCCGTAGAGCCGTTTAATGGTTCTATGAGCCTGTTCGCCCTGCCAATCAGGTGTGAATAAATCAGATAACTAAAGAAGAGAAATTACTAACCACTTGCGTTGAAAACCCATCTGTTCCACCAAAGAGTCGAATGGCCTGAACATAATCACCCAGTGCATGCCATTTGTATGTAGATAGATTCAGGTTTTTCGGTTTCTTCCCAGAACTGTTGCCTGGTGCTGCCTTCTCCTTTCCCTTGCTCAACGTTTGGCGCCTCTGTCGTGCCCCTGTTTCCTTTGGAAGTTCGAACGTTGCAAAAGCGGACTGCGTGGTGTCCCTAAACTCTCGCATGAGCTTTCCGAGCTCCGTTGTGAGCCTTTCAAGGTGCTGTACGGTGCTTTCGGTATGGAGCCGGAGCTTGGCAAATGCATGCCACTCTGCAGTCCGGTACAAAAGCGTCAGGACAACAGCATTGTAAGGCTCCGGTAGCAATCCTTCAAATGCTGGGATACTACACTAAGTAAAAAAATGCATATTAGCAATTTTCTGGCCAGAAAAACGGAGATACTACCTGTAGCAGGTCCTCAAAATCACGCGCTGCAAGTTTCTTCATTTCCGAAGCATTTGTCGCAAAGCGTCTTATCGTGCTTGAGCCAAAGGTAGGCATACTCCGAAAGCTTTGTCATCAAAAAAATACAGTTATTTGCAGATATTGAAGATTATTAACATGGACTTACCGTAGGTCCAGCTCAGCAACTAAGCTGCCATTGCTAGCTGCTGCAAATAGAACTCGAATCAAATGGGTAAAAAGAGCTTTCCAGACACCCAATTCGAACTCGTGCAGAAGATCGACGACGAGCATACGGGAGATATTGAAATCCACACCAAGCTTATCAGCAAATGCATTCTATAACAAAGTGGGAGCATTCATAAAGGGGTTATAAGCCATGAGGTCTGTACTTACCAGGGTGGGGACAGAAGATGTTGCTTTGAGAAGCCGGTTCACAACCGCGCCAGCAACGGCGACTGCTAATCTGTAGATTGCATCGCGTGCAGTTTGGACATGAGTAAATAAGTATGTACGAGCGTTTTGGAGTCGGAAATTGCTGTCGCGCTTTGTGCCAGTCTGATCAAGTTTTGTCTTCAGCACAAGGCATCGAGGGCAGGGGCAGAGACCTTTGTCTCGTATGGTAGCAAGTAACACTCTACAGAGGTAATTAGTAGACTGAAGCTTTTCAAAGAAAGACACTTGCTTACTTTTCTGGGTAGTCTGCGGAATACGTGAAGAATCGAGGATAGACTCGGCGCTCAATACCATCGGCGCATCTGACCACCATTCCGTATTTATGAGCATGAACAAAATCGTCGTCAAGCAAAAATTTCCAGACGCCATGGATGAGCTCGCGCCGACAATGTGCCAGGAGGTCCTTCTTCTGGGTGCCCCATTTGCTGCAAAAAGATGCCGCAAAGTCCTGGAAAGAGTCCGGAAGAGAAGGGATATATGCAATGTGTTGGCAAGCACCCGAATTTGGCCGATTGCGGATGTACTTCGAAATACCAGAAAAGAAGGAGTAGATTGGCCAGAGCTTCGCCGTGCCAAAATTAGCAAGGTGGGTGCTGTCGGACCAGATCATTAAGCCAAATACAACCTTCTCTCGCCTGCAGTCGGGTTCGTCTGGGGGAAGAGGAGCGCGCTGAATCCGATCATGTTCCTCAATGTAGACATCAGTGTTGAAAACCTCAGATAAAACTCGTTCCTTTTTCCCACTTGAAGATACATGAAATAGCTTGAAAGGAGTCAGGTGAAAATGGGGAGCAAGGGTTGAAGAGAATGCGGCTTTGATAACGGCAGTCAATTTGCGGTAGAGTAGTCCTGGGACAGTAAACGTAGCTGGTGGTACACCTTTCGTACCAGAGGGAATGTCAATGTCAATGCTAGCGGTTTGAAAGGAGTCGAGGAACGGGGACTTCTTCTCCGCAGCATCGCTCCGTTTATTTTCCCTGGCGACATTGAACCCTTGTAAATCCTCAAGTTCAAAATCAGGATCAAGGAGGACGTCCCTCACCAGGCGGTTGACCTCCGCATCTGACTTTGTTGCGGCCCCAGAGTCCTTCCAGTTCATAAGCATTTCAGCCGACTTGTTTTGATGAACTGGAGCAGGAGGCGGCGGCGGTTGCATGGACGGTGGGCTGATTCCATCAGTTCCCCCGACTTGATAAAGGTCCTTCTCAGGAACGAAAGAGTCGGGATCAAAGGAGGGCCGGTATAGGTATTCCCGGAGCAAACCAAAAGAATTTGCGGCAGTCTGCAGTCGGTTGCGCACGATGAGACGCAAACGTGGCAATATCGTAGCTGTTGATTGCTCGTTTTCCTCTTCGAGTGGTCGCAAAAGCTCAGGGTTGACGTCCTCATAGCGAGCGGGTAGTCGATAGTTTCGCTTTGGTCGACCTGCGCGTGTTAGCTGAGGAGGGGGAGGCGGGGAAGGAGACAAAGGAGCTGGTGGAATTGAAGAGAATGCGTCCATTGGCAAGTCTTGATCCATTGCCGGGTGCCCGAAATTCCGGGGAACGTCATCGTTGTTCTCACTTTCGAGACAACCGTGGCCTGTGCTTGATCCAGCAGCGGTCACCTCCTCCTCGTGCTAGATAGACAGATTAATTGTAGATTTGGATAGTTAGAAAGAAACTGCAAAAAGCTTACCACTGGAGCTCCCGTGGCTGGGCCCAAGCGCACCTTACGCTCTTGGAGTTTTGATCGTCTAATGTTCTTTGATGCGACGGTTGCTTTTCGGCGCTCATCTGCTACCGTTTCATGGCTCAGATGAGCCTCGCATTTCTTTTGATGTTGCTTGAGACCCTTTGCTGACAGAGCACTGAACCCTTCCTGACATTTTTTGCACGGAAACATCAGGCAGAAGAGGAGAAGTAATGACAACACGAAAAAAATGACGATTGACGGCTTTGTGTGGCTTTGAGGGCGTCGTGCCATTGGGGAAGAGAGGTATGTTTTCCCGAAAACAATGGCTAGCCCAGGATACAAAACTTAAATAGGTCGTTGACAGCCGTTTAGTAGTAACAGTGTAAGTAGTAGTACAAGCCTAACTCTACACATCTGACGGCGCCACTGCTTACATAAGGACCCATATTAAGGTACTACTAGGCCATCAGCAAAACAGAAAAGTCACTTAGTAAGTCCTCTGAGGACTTTGATTAGTACTAGTACGTCTTACTAGCCATCTTAAAGAAATCTTATTGCTCTTAAGTTTTAGCGCACCAGAGTTAACTTGATACGAAGTAATTACCAAGACGTACTTAAGACAAATTTAAGACGCGATAAAAAAAAAGTGTGGAAGGCAAATAGGCGATTATACTAGGTATGTTCCTCCTCTCCGATACGCCTCTGCCAGGCGCTAGCCACTTGGGCGCGGGAAATGGATCCCGCACCGCCATTTTGCATAGCTCGTGCGAAACGCTGCAGCCTACAAGGCGTTCGAGTGGGCTGGGGAACAGTCGTGGTGGCGTGATGTCGCCGCGCCCGATGATGCCCCGCAGCACTGAGGCGAATGCTGTGGCGGAGAACCTCGGCGCGCGGCGCGCACAGAGTACGAATGCGGTTGCCACGATGCCGGCGACAGCACGCGCCCGACATTACGCACAGCCGGATTGCAGCCAAACGCGAGCCAGCAGGCTAAATAGCCCTCGTAATCGAACCGATGGCTACGGGTGTTGAAGACCGCTGGGTGCTGGCGCTGGCGTTGAAGCTGGCATTCGCGCACGGGCTCGGCGGCAGTGGGATCTTCCTGAGCCGCTGGTTCTCCTGGTTGTGCGTCTGCTAATACACCAAACAGCGGGCGACAGCGAGGCAGCGCGTGGCGGCAGGTGCGTTAGTGGAGGCTGGTTGTCGGGCTTCGTAGCAGTCAACAAGGGTGGTACAGGCAGCTTGGTCATGAATGTGTGTAGGGCAGCATCCATGACCACGCGACGTCAGCGCGCACATACTTATCCAGAAACCAAAACAACTTACTGTTGATGTTTTCAGGATGTTGCCCTGCGCGTACCCTATCCCGCTCGCGCCGCTGAACGTCGACCCGGGGCCCCGCTTCACGCTCGTACTCCGTCGTGCTCCCGCTCCGCGCGCTCAAGTTTCTAAGTCGCGTAAACGTGCTCGTTGACGTTCCCGCGCCGTTCGTCGTGTCCATCAAACTGTTCCAATTCGCAGAGTCCAGCGAGCTCGCAGATGCCGCCGGTGCGCAGGGCGCGTGGATGTCACCCATCGGCGACGGCCACCGCCGCTACCAGAGGTTGCCCGCAGCTCGACGGAGGGCACACCGGTGATCAGGTGAGACGGGAGTGGGTGCTGCAGCGAGTGCAGCGAATGCGTGCGCGAGTTATGCGTTGCGCGCGGCGGTAAAGAGTGGGAACTGATTGTCCTGCTTTGTCGCTGGTAGAAAGATTAATTATACCAACTTTTGTAAAAGAGAGATTGAAACGTACGTGGAAGTC